>PVJS01004921.1:0-66689 GCA_004027185.1 Glis glis | reverse complement strand
ACCCTGCGCGCAAGGGGCCCGGCGAGGTGGCCGGGGGCTTCCGGGGTGGGGCGCGCGCGGGCGGTCCGGTACCTGATGCACAAGGGGCCCGGCGAGGTGGCCGGGGGCTTCCGGGGTGGGGCGCGCGCGGGCGGTCCGGTACCTGATGCACAAGGGGCCCGGCGAGGTGGCCGGGGGCTTCCGGGGTGGGGCGCGCGAGCCCTTTTTATTATTTTATGAAACAGCATCTCACTACGTTGCTGAAACTGGCCTTAAACCTGCGATCATCCTGTCTCAGCCTCCCAACACAGGGATTACAGGCATGTGCCACCTTGCCCAACCACTCTCTCCTCTCCTAACTTTCACAGATCCATCTCTCTGATTCTCCTTGTTAATCTTGGACTGTGGACACTGAAGTCTCCCAACGGTGCCACAGCCATATCTCTGCTCCTTTAATGCATTACTCGAATAAGTATGTGTCAGTCCTGAGACTTGGTCAGGGCAGGGGAGGCATTCAATTCATCCTCAGCACCCAGTCCAGAATATGGTGGTGTTTAATATTCACTCATTCACTCATTCTTTCAATAAATATTTATTGAAATCCTTATGTTCACACAATTAAACAAAACAGAAGCCCTGACCGTGGAGTTACAGTCCAGCACCGGGGAACAGGTAGGGTGATAAAGAAAATGAAAATAAACATAGTAAGCAAATTATGTAGTATCTGGTTAGAAGGTGATATGTGCTGTGAAAGGTAAAGTAGAGCAGAGGAACAAGGAGTGGCTGGAATGGGGTGGGGTAGACTCCAGCACTGAACAGTAACCGATCAGTGAAATGTCCAGGATTGGGTGCATTGTAACAAATGACCTGGAAATCTCAGCAGTTGCTCTGAAGCAACAAAGGCTTACCTCTGGCTCCTACCATGTGTCTATTATAGTCCGTGGGCACTCCGCCCAGGCCATCCTAGCCCAGAGACCCAGGATGATCCCATTTTGCAGCCAGACAGGGAAGAGGGCATGGAAAAGTGCACACAGGCTCTGCAAACCAGCCACCTGGAAATGACACATGTCACTTCTGCTAATACGTCTTTGGCTAGAGCAATTCATGTGGACATGTCTTATTGCAAGGGAGAAGGGAAATGCAATTGGCCCAGTGGTAGAGAACCGGCTTCTAGTGAACGGTAGTAATGTCTACTAGAGGTTTGGAGATGGCCACCAGCAGGTGTGTCTGCTCCTCAGAGACTAAACAACATGCCCTGGGCTGATTTTGAACTAACATTATCAGAACTCTCTTGTCAAATCAGAGAACCCTGAAAGTTATACAAAATTACTGCTGTGGGATGATAATCACATATACAGAATAGGGTAAAAAAAAAACTGGCACAATGTGCACGGTATTACTTTAAAGATATAAAATATTATATATTCATTTGAAATCTATTTATGAAGCACCTACTATGCATTGAGCAAAATGCTAAGGATAAAAATGAATAATAAGCTGGAGAAGAATGATTGACCATCATTTGAGAGCTGGAGTGTGAAAGCAAAATTTATTTAACACAACGCAATAAAATGAAAGAATGACAGCAGAGGAATCAGCGACTGCTCCGGATCTCATGTCGGAAGGAGGCAACATGCTAAAGCGATTCTTCCTGCTTTCCACTTCCCTTTCATTTTTCCAAACCATGTATTTCTAATACGTTTCATATAGCACTCATTTTTGAAGATTACAAAGGTAAATAAATGTATTGGAAAATGTAATGGTAACATTATGAACCAGCCAGGAGTAAGTGGGGTTTTTTTTGGGGGGGTGGGCGTGCTGGGAATTGAACCCAGGGGCATTCTACCTCTGAGATACACTCCCAGTCCTTTTTATTTCTTATTTTGAAACAGGTCTCAATATGTTGCTGAGGATCTCACTAAATTGCTGAGGCTGGTTTCCAACCTGCCATCCTCCCATCTCAGCCTCCCAAGTACTGGGATTACAGGCGTGGGCCACGAGGCCTGGCAGGAAACTCTTTTTTGACAATATAGCCAAGACTCCTCAGAGCTCCCTGATTCTTAATTTGTATTTATCACCCATATCATCTTGCCATTTTTCACCTCTCTGAAACTAATACTGAGCTTTAATTAATATATTTTCAATGATATTCTGTAATCGTCCCAAGCTTTTCCCAAAATATTTGTTTCTACATTAACATTAGAAATACTATGAATTTTATAGTACATAAATAATTAAGGTTATATGGAAGACCATAAAAGACAAGTTTGATTAAAATAAAATTACACTCATCTCCATATCCTTTAACAAGTAGATTTATATGTGTGAGTGTGAGTGTGTACACGTGTACATCATAAGCTTAACATCTTTTATTGGTACTAGGGATTGAACCCAAGGGCATTCTATCTCCAAGTTACACTCCCAGCCCTTTTTATTTATTTTTTATTTTGGAACAGTATCTCATTAAGTTGCTGAGGCTGGCCTTGAACCTGCAGTCCTCCTGTCTCAGCCTCCCAAATACTGGGATTACAGGCATGTGCCACTATGCCCGGCTGACATCTTTCTTTAATCAGATAGTTTCTCCCCTAAAAGTGAAGACAGCATCATATGTACTCTAGCAGGTAAACCACTTAGTATATTAGATTTTGCCCTTGGCTTTCCATGCATAGTCTTGAAAGGTAACTTACAGTAATATCTTCCTTCCAATGTACTGGTACAGAATACTATTAACAAAGTCAGATGGGGTGCAAAACCATACTTCTGTTAATTTGGAAAGTTTTTGTCTTCTAATGGTTTAAACTTCTTTTACATCTATATATATTAATTTTGTTTAAAAGAAAACTTTCTAGCCACTGCCTTGGCACTTTGCTCATAGGGCCACCTCAGGGCGTAGGTGTGGTCTCTGTGTGCCCTCACTCCCATCCACCTGCCCTCTGAGTTCCACCTGGGTGCCTGGCTTTTCATAGTTAGATAACAGAAAAAAAGAGACATCCTCTTCAAATGGCTATTGCTAAAATGCCCCACGGGCATGACCTAAGCATATCCCATTTATAACAAGACTGGATTGTTGCATAATTTAGTTGTTATCATGAAGGACACAGAGGGACAGGAGTAGAAGTAATGAATTCTGGTGCTACAGGTAATGCCACTAAAAATTAAAAGTAGCAATTCTTTGTATAGTTTCTTAGAGTTCACTGGCAATTTTCATATGCATTATGTGTTTGATCTTCATAAAAATCTAACTTTCTTATTCCTCTCGAAAGATGAAGAATTTGCGATTCACATAACAGAGGAGACCTCCTAACCCACACTACCCACTAAGCCAAAACAAGACCCTTTGAAGTAGGAAGGAGGGAAAGGGAGGGTCAGGTAGAGCATAGCCAGGACAGCAGGGCGCAGAGGCAGGGCTGACAGAGGAGGCTGCCCAGTACGAGGGTCACTGTTCAGCTCCAGACTTTCCTACTACTGAGTTGGTGGGAAGCATTTCCAAATTTATATTACCTACAGGATTGCTGCCTTTTCTCTGATTAAAAATGTCTATGAAAAGGGAAGAAAAGTTGCTCCCAATAAATTAGAAATCAGATGTTGGTGTTGGTGACAAATTTATCAGGGTGAATCAACTGATTTGGTCATTCTCATGACTAACCATCATTTTTGCCTTTTTGGAATAATTCAGTCGTGATTTTCCAGTGTAGATAAACATAAAATGAAGTTCCCACCATGTTTCATTCATGCATCACTAATTCACATTGAATGTGTAGGGACATTAATAATTAGAGCTATTTATTTAAATTGAAGACCAAATTTCCACTTAATAAATGTAATAGCATAATATCCATGAAAAACAAAAACTGCCATAAGCACAAGCAAGAAATTGTTTGGCAGGGTGACAATAAAAGTATACAAGGCCACTCATTTGTTTGTTCATTCATTAGTTTTTTCACTCTTTCAACAAATGTTCAGTGAATATTTACCAAAGGTCAGAAACTGTGCTAGAGAGAAAGATAAATAAGACATGGCCTTTGCCTCGGAGAAGCTCACATCCAGAGAGACCTACACCAGGAAGTGAATAAGTGACCAGAAAACACAGTCAGTGCTACATAAAGTTATAACCTAAGTTCCATGACTGTACAAGAGAAAGGAGCCCTTAACTGCATCTGAGTTGGAGGAAGATATCTTGATGACAGGAACATTTTAGCTGCGCCCGTATGTTTGCAGAAGTGAATGTTTAAAATGAATATGCTTGCTGAACGTGAACCAAAGTGTTTACAGTCAAGAATAAGAGAAAGCTAGGGTAGGAGCTTGTTTCTCTCTTTGGGGAAAGGAAATGTTGTTCTGGAAGAAGTTTGCCATAGAATTCCTATTGAAATAAGAGTCGAACCCAGCAAAGAGATCAATGGGGGGAAGTATAGGTAGCTGAATGGATCCGAGTAGAGACATGTTCTGGATCACGATGCGTCATAATGTGGATTTGATCTCCAGGAAAGAGATGTCAGCATCACTCTTCACCCATCTATCAAAGCAAAAAGTGCCGAGAAATGACCTGGAGCCATGAAAATTTGGAGCTACTAATTTAGTGTCTCACAGTCTGTTAGAAACCTAAGATAAAATGCATTCCTCCATGAGATGCTAAGGAGTTCTTGAGCTATTCTGAGATGGTGACAGGCTTCTAGGGATGGAAAAGGCTTTCTGCACTCTGGCAGAAAGCGCCAGTGACATCCTAATTCTCCCACACTCAGACCCACTTTTTAACCCACTAATACCACTAATGGGCATTAAAGAAAACCATTTCATTACTTTGTCTAAATAGCACCACTATTTTTTATTGAAAAAGAATGTATTTTTTTATTCTTGTCATGACAAGAATACTACTTAATATGGCCCTAAATGTTCCAAAATTGGTCTTGTAAAACCCTGGAACCCCAGCAAACTACAATTGTGTCAAATATAAGGATGGAGGAAAAGGAAGTTTTTCAGTATTTAATGGAAATAAACAGAAGACATTTTTAAATGTCTAGGATTTAAAAACTGTAATTATTTATCTTTATTAATCAGTTATCAGAATAATGACTTGGTAGCTGGGTGTGGTGGCGCACGCTTGTAATCCCAGTACTTTGGGAGGCGGAGACCGGAGGATCCGGGTTCGCGGCCAGCCTCAGCTCTCTCGCTCTCTCTCTCCCTGTCTCTCTCTCTCTCTCTCTCTCTCTCTCTCTCTCTCTCCTTAGTGAGGCCCTCCGCAACTTCATGAGACCCGGTTTCAAAATAAAGTATAAAAAATAGGGCTGGGGGCATAGCGTGGAGGTAGAACGCCCCTGCGTTCAATCCCCGGTACCGCCAAAAAAAAAAAAAAAGAATAATGACTTGGTTCCCAAGAGTGACCAAGAAAGTATGCTTTTAAAATACTCTTATTGCCAGATGTGGTGGCGCACGCTTGTAATCCCAGTACTTGGGAGACTGAGACAAGAGGATGGCAGGTTTGCGCCAGACTCAGCAACTTAGTGAGGCCCTCTGCAACTTAGTGAGACCCTGTTTCAAAATAAAGAATAAAATAGGGCTGAGGGTATAGCTTGGAGGTAGAATGCCTGTGGATTCAATCCACAATAACACACACACACACACACACACACACACACACACACACACAAAGAAACTATTATTAACTTAGAGATATGAACATACTTGATATTTTAATCCATAAGATATATATATATTGAACACAGAGGAATTCTACCTCCAAGCTATACCCCGGTCCTTTTTATTTCTTATTTTGAAACAGGGTCTTGCTAAGTTGCTGAGAGTCTCGCTAAGTTACTGAGACTGGCCTCAAACCTACAATCTTCCTGTCTCAGTCTACCAAGTACTGGGACTAGAGGTGTGGGCCACCATGCCTCACTATTTTACATGTTCATATATATATATATATATATATATATATATATATATATATATATGTATGTATGTATTTGATACTGTGAACATACCAATCATATTCAAGAATATTTAGGAAATAATCATCTATCATCCTCTATCCTAACACAGTTTATTTTGTGCTTATTTCTTTTATAAACATAGTTGCAAAAAACAGTATTCCAAATAATGTTTTAATGCTTTTTAGTATGCAAAGTAACTAGATGCTGATACAGTCCCTTGAAAGAGGAAGTTGGGTAACCACCGATATGAAGCAGAAAAAAAATACTAGGTAGAATCAAAACTGAACAACAAGACCTGAATAATTGGAAATAGCCAAGGGCCATGTTGGTGATTGTGCTACTATAAAGGCTAGTTCTTTATGGAGGTTATATTTTAATACTTTGGAAATGGATCAAAAGCAGAGGTCATAGTTGAAAGATCAGAGGTGAAGTAACAGGGAAAACATAATAATGAGCTTTTACTTTAATCACTTAATACACAAGTTTAAGTCTGATTTTCTTTAAACAAAGGACTATTATTTGAAGAATACCAAAAGACTGTGACAAAGAGAAGATTATTTGAAGTTTAAGTTCTAAACTCTTTTAAGGGTTTAAAGTATTGTGAGCAGGCCCTTTAAAATACACCACCACTGTTGGGGACTCAGCAAAAGGGAAATGAGGAGGAACCCTATTTTTAATATCTTTGAAAAGGAGATTCTGCCTTTAAAGAGTTCTCCAGAGTTCACAGGTTGGAAAACCAGCCTATTATAACTGTTTTTGCATCTGATGATTTTAATAATCCTTAGGGTGACATGATGAACCAGATGAACCTTCCGGGCACTTCCAGGCCTGGAAGCCTATGATGTCCTTTCCAGAACAAATCCTTCCTGCACCACAAAGATCAGTTTGAAGTATTCGAGAATAGCTGAAATCGATGCCCTTCTTTCACTATCTTTTGGAATATTCTTGGCTAAAATAAATTCCTACTGTAGGCTTTATAAATGTGATGATAAGCTGTGCAATTGAATTCTGGAGGCAGCTGAGAGAAAATATATATTAATCAGTCTATTATGCAAAATACTTCCTAGGTAATCTCTTAATGTTCCAATGTTGTATAATAGCAAAAAGTTCATTTCTTCGTAAATACTTTCAAAATATCTCCAACTCAGAAACTTCTCCTTGGAATCTCTTGCTTTCTTCACAGAGTATTAATTTTTTGTGTGGTCGTGAGTACGGAACCCAGAGGTGTTCTACCTTGAGCTATATCCCCAGCCCTTTTTATTTTTTATTTTGAAACAGGGTCTCACTAAGTTACTGCATGCAGCTAGCCTCAGACCTGCAATCCACTTGTCTTAGCCTCCCAGGTACTGGGATTACATAAAATGTTTTTAATCACCAGGAAAGTTCTTAATTCAGTTCATTTGCAGACACAGGTTGAGTTACATTTCAATTAGAAGTACAGTAACTATACTTTTTCAAAGAGATATATAACTTGTTTACACAAATATTTCTATAAAATCAAACACTCCACACAATATTCAGGAAGGAAAATAAAATGTTTCATGGCAATATGTGTAGTGCAATCCCACTGAAGAACTTTATTTAACTTTATTATTGTCACTTAAAGCAACTTTTCAGAATTGCTTGAAGGATCTCTTACACCTGCACTGTGGGTGGATAGATGAGCCTTCCATGTGGTAGCACACAGACTGTAACTGGAGGCTGCTGCTAGGCAAATAAGTGAATGAAGCATGTCAGTCATAAACATTTTTACAAAAGCATTTATGAATGAAAAGATAGGCTATCTGTAACTTGTTTTAAAGTCATGCAATCATTTTGCTATTTATTCTGTATAGGAAATAAACTGTTAATACTCTTCTAAAAAAGAAAGAAATGAATCTAGCACTAAACCCATTAACATTTAACTGAATCTGTTATTCCTAGTACCATTAGCAAATGTACATTTAGAAATTATATTGCTATCTTGTTAAAAATGTCTGATTCTCCCCTTCTAATCTAGTCAGAGTGTGTGTGTGTGTGTGTGTGTGTGTGTGTGTGTGTGTGTGTATCTAGGGATTGAACCTAGGACCTCACACATGCCAAGCAAGTGCTCTACCACAGAGCCTCCAGCCCCAAAGCTCAGTAACTCCTAATTCCTCAAAAGATATAGGTGCCTACAGAGTATCTAGTGTTACCATTGATGAGAACATACTTTAAAGGATTTGCTGGCAATGTCTTCTCTATTCAGATTTTCTGCTTATAAACAACATCTAAGAAATTAAGTTAGCCGGACGTGGTGGCGCACACTTGTAATTCCAGTACTTGGGAGGCTGAGACCAGAGGATCCGGGTTCTTGGCCAGCCTCAGCTACTTAGTGAGGCCCTCCGCAACTTAGTGAGACCCTGTTTCAAAATTTAAAAAAATAAAAAATAGGACATGGGGTGTAGCTTGGTGGTAGAATTCCCCTGGGTTCAATCCCCAGTACCGCAAAAAAAAAAAGAAATTTAATTAAAGGGAAATAAAATGAAATCCTAGTGGTTATTTGGGCTAATAATATGTTCCTGAAAACAATGAACCTATTAATTTATAATTAATCTTAAAGCAGCTGGGCTAGTCCCACTCACCTGTGCTCATCAACTGTGCATAGAACGCTAACAGTCTGGAGTGTGGATGCACCTAGTGCTGGACCACCCTGCCAGAGGGAGCCGCCTCTCCCAAGGTTGTGCTCCCTCCCTGATGACAGCATGCACCCAAGACTGGCCACTGCGGGTGAAAAGCTTGACCCCTTGCCTCAGTATAGAAACAACTCTGAAGGGCAGCTCTAGAATTTTCAGTGGATTTCCTTATTCCCGATCATGTGCTCCATGCTCCCAGGGCCTGGGGAGTGGCTCAGAGGTAGAGCATATGCTGAACATGTGTGAGGCCCTGAGTTCAATCCCCAGCACCCCCCACCACCACCACCAAAATGATTGTTCCCAAAAACTTCTTGGATGAAAATCTTCACTTCAGGACCTTTGTCTTGAGAACCCAACAAGTGATATAAACCCAATAAACCAAATATTAAGATTGACAATTATGTAAACCAGGTATGGCAAATACATTTTAGTTTGAATGCCAACTTAAATCCACTCTTAAAGTGTCATATTGTAAAGAATTCTGAGGCTAAATCTACTCATTTGGAAAGGGTACTGTGGTCAGTGTAGAATGTTGTCCAAAAACCAGGGAGGAAGGAATGACAGCATAAGTTCCAAGGATCCACCACCCCGTGGTTCTAGCAGAATCTGTTGGTTTTGCCTGCCCAGCATCTTCTTTTTCTGATAGCAGACCCCTGATTTTATCTTGAGGAAACATCCTTCTTCATTCCCACCTCTGTCTTGGTCTCTATCCACTCCAAAGATGCAAATATGACCCAGGCTTGATCAGCCAGCCTAATTTGTCCACTGGCCATAGTGAATTTTCAGATACAGTTATGTGAAGTCATTCAGTCTGCTTAGAGTAAATCATTTGAGTGAACTTTTAGAACTTTTTGCTGTGGTATTTTAGGTGTGAGAATGTAAGCCAAAAAGTATTTAGTCACAACTTGGAGAGAATCTACTTGAGAATAAGGAATCAAGAGAGAAGAGTTGAAAGATAGAGTGTGGCAGCCATATGGAGCAAGTGTCTTAGATTTCTGAGTTGCATGAGTGAACAAATCACTTCTTTTTGGATTAACCATTCTGACCTGTGTTTCGGTTGCTGGACAACTGAAAGGCTCCTGACTCATAGACTTAATTCATAACTAAGGCTTGGCTCATGCCTATAATTCCAATACTGATACAGGAGAATCACAGGTTAGCAAGCAACTTAGCAAGACCCTGTTTCAAAATAAAAAAGGCTGGGGGTGTAACTCAGAGGTAGAATGTCCCTGAAGTTCAATCCTTAATACTACACACAAACATAAATTCATAACTAAGTAACCCAGGCATCACTGAGGCAGAAAGATGGAACTTTATTAAAATTTTGACTCATAAAAAACATGATGTGTATATTGAATTTTATTTTATGTATTTATAATCTTTTTTATTCTAGAAATTTTAAGAGTGGCCTTATTTTGTACAATGCAGTCCTAAAATTCATAGGAAAAATCTATACCAAAATTTATCTCTGAAAATAGATTATTTTAAAAATTTACAGTACCTTTATATTATTATAACCCAGATATACTATCCTATATTTCAATTCCATAGTATAATTTAGAAAATGATAACTAAATGCCAAACCAACATTTATAATGTAATACCTAGTATAGGTTTAGTTTAAAATTGCTTTTAAATTGACTGCAATATGGCAGGAATAAATGGATGAATTAGACCAGAGGCTACCCACATAAGAAATCGAGACATATCCTATTGATATGTATCAGGTAATAATAGCTAATACTTAGTAAATACTTACCAAACACCGGGTACTGTTCTAAGCACTTGATAGGCATTAACATTTTGAATCAGGAAAATAATTTTTGAGATAGATGGCATTATTTATTTTACCAATTTTATACAAGAGGTAACAGGTTCAAAGCAGTGAAGTAATTTGCCCAGTGTCACATGGAAGAGTAAGTAATATGCCCCAGATTCAAATCCAGGCAATTAGATCTCAGAACTAGGATAATATACTCACATATACACAGTTGCTGCAGAAGAGCTCATTATAGCCTCTAGAGTCCAGTTCCCATTTTTTCATGCAAATATAGTCGTTTTCTCGAATATAAACCTGGTATAAGCAGATAAAGCAAGCTCCAGGGCAGTAGACATGGGTCAGTCTGAATCCCAGTGCCTGTAAATATCAGTAGCAAATTTTAAGGCAGGCCAAAATACCTCTCACCAATTATAATTTGGTATCAATGTGTTGTTTCATGGGAAACAACAGTGTTTAAAGACTCCTATTAAAATAAAAACTAATTTCCTGTATATATAATGGAAACATCAACCTTTGAGGATCAACTAATTATCTGTCTGATTTCCTAAGTCAAGCTTTTGAGAACTGCCCCATAGGAAAGGAAGGGGGAAGTTCCGAGTTCTGCAGGAAGCCAAGAAGAAGGGTAGTGCAAAATGACTTTGTAATACAATTGTATATTTATATTGCAGAGATTATATCCTATTTTATGATTTCTAAACTTTTTAGATCATTGAAAGTCACACTATGAAGGATTTATAAGAGGTGGATTAATATTTACTGAATGTGAAGAAGTGATCAACACACATATCTTGCCTTGTTAGTAATAGGTGATCTACACACATTTCTCACCTTCTTGGCTCCTTTCTTAAAGTATTTTTTGGCTTCTACCTCCATGATCCTAAGAGTATCATGTAAATCAATTTTTAAAAACCAACCTAAAATATGCTTAATGCTACACTAATGAAATTACCATTTATTTTTCATCTTATCAACAAACTAAGGGAGGTTTTTAAGCACTTGGAGTCTTTTAATAGGCTTTAGATTACATGTAGATATGAAAGAGAGGCTAGTGTGAGTAAATGCCTTCAAAACCTGCTCTAGACAATTATAGTGTTTATTAAATAATGAGCACTGGGAAAAATGTAATGGTCAAGTTCTAAATTTGGGGGGGAGGAAGAGTGCTACAAACTAAATGTTTGTGTCCCTCCCAAGTTTGTATGTTGAAATCCTCATCCCTAATGTGAAGGTATTAAGAGGGAGATGACATTAGGTCATGAGAGTGGAGCTCTCATAAATGAGATTGTACCCTCATGAAAGGGCCCCAGAGAGCTCTCTCACCCCTTCTGCCAGGTGAGGACACAGCAAGAAGATGGCTGTCCATAAACCAGGAAGCAGGCACTCACTAGGTATTGTTCACTGTTAGTACTTTGTTCTGGGACTTTCCAGACTCTAGAACTGTGAGAAATAAATATCTGTTGTTTATAAGCCACCCAATCTATGGTAGTTTCTTATAGCAACTGGAATGGACTAAGACAAAGAGGGTTAGGTTAAGAAAAATTACCTAAAGAATAAGACTAGAAACTTTACAACTTCTAGAAGAAAACATAGGAAAAACACTCCAACATATAGGCGCAAGCAACAATTTCCTCAATAGAACTCCTATAGTTCAGGAAATAATACCAAGAATCAATAAATGGGATGGCATCAAATTGAAAAGCTTCTGCACAGTAAAGAAAATCATAGCAAGAAGAGAAACCCTACACAATGGGAGAAAATATTTGTCCACTACTCTTTCTTCCAACAGAAGATTTATTTATTTATTTATCTATTTATTTATTTATTTGGTGGTATTGGGGATTGAACCCAGAGGCATTCTACCTCTGAGCTACACCCCCAGCCCTATTTTATTTTTATTTTGAAACAGGGTCTTGCTAGGTTGATGAGAGTCTCACTACTTGCTGAGGCTAGCTTTGAACCTGCGATCCTCCTGTCTCAGCCTCCCAAGTACTGGGATTACAAGCATGTACTACAACGCCCGGCTTCCAAGAAGATTTATATCCAGAATATATAAACAACTCAAAAACCTTAACACCAAAATAATAACAATAATAATCCAATCAATAACTGGGAAAATGAACTAAACAGACACTTCTCAAAAGAAGACAAATGGCTAAGAAACATATGTTCAACATCTTTATTAATCATGAAAATGCAAATCAAAACTACACTGAGATTTCATCTCACTCCAGTTAAAGTGGCAATGATCAAGAACACAGGTAATAATAAATGCTGGTGAGGATGTGGGGGAAAATGAATGCTTATACACTGTTGGTGGGAATGTAAATTAGCCCAGCCACTGTGGAAATCAGTATGGAGTTTCCTCAGAAAACTAGGAACGGAATCACCATATGCTCCAGCTATATCACTCCTTGGTATTTATCCAAAAGCATTAAAGTCAGAATACTATAGAGATAAATGCATACCTATGTTTTTAGCAGTATAATTCATGATAGGAAGTTAGGGAACCAGCCTAGGTGTCCATAAGCAGATAATGGATAAAGAAAATGTTGTATTTGTATATATATATATATATATATATATATATATATATATATATACACACAATGGAATTTTATTCAGCTATATAGAAGAAAAATATGTCATTCACAGAAAAATAGATGAAACTGGAGTACATCATGTGAAGCGAAACAAGCCAGACTCATAAAGTCAAGGATCATATGTTTTCCCTCATAAAGAGAAAAAAGGAATCTCATGAAAACAGAAGGGGAGTCAGTAAAGGGAGGGGATCAGGGAGGAATGAAATTGATCAAATTATGTTATTGGCATGATGAAGGATTTCTCATCGGTAACTGTGGAAGTCAGAAGGAAGCGGCATACCTACTATTAAAGAATAGCTAAAGAAAGTTTTTAAAGCAGGAAGGAAATGTGGAAAGGAAAATTCAAAGCCCTTATCGTGGTGAGAAAGGCCATGGAGTATCTGGTGCCTCACCCTCACCCCTTTCACTCTAAATTTGCTTAGTGCACCCAGACACACCCGTCTTCTTGCCATTTTTCCAACTCAACAAGCACGCTCCTTCTCAGGGTCTTTCTTGAAAATTATTAAATAAATGCACAAATGGGGAGAATAATTCAATAGTACTTTAGTAAATGGGGGAGTCATAACTCAATAGTACTTTGTGTGTTGTACTTTATTTTGTTGCTCAAATGGTTCCAGCTTGGCCATTGGAGCTCTTTCACTTGTCTCCTGCGTCCCTTTGATGACATACTTCATCACTCTGTGTGTGTGTGTGTGTGTGTGTGTGTGTCTGCCAGTGCTTACTTTTCAGCACTGCACGATGCTCTAGGATCTTCTTCTCTCCTGCCAGAGTTCTAGGCTCAGCCATTTCTCAAAGGAGGTCAGGTTCCCCTTTTATTGGAAAATGATGTTAGAAATCAAGATTTGAGTGCTAGTTCTGTTCATCACTACTAGGACATCATTGTTTCTAGGCCCTCCCAACTGAAAAAAACAAGACAATATATGTGTGTATGTTAACTACTGTTCTGTCATTTGCATATATCTATAAATATTTCTATGTATTTCCTTATGTATCTGTATTTAGCTACACAGAAGTTTTTACTAATGCCATCAGTTTTGATCCACTGCCATACAGATCATTCTAGCCTTCTCCCTTTGTTTATCTGTAATCCCCTTGCCCAAAGTGAGAAATCTGGCATTTATTACTTGCCATCCACTTATTTAATTTTTAATTATAGTCTTCATGTATAGTTGTTTACAAAACTTGTCTCAACTAGAGTGCAATATTTATGTGCACTTCCCTTTGCCTTAGTCTCATGGACTCTACTCATTTCCAAAGTTACTTAGGTCAGCACCTTTTTTTTTCCTGTCTCCTTCATTGAGATTGTTTCCTGCATTTGTAATATGATGAGATTATTTTGCCACAGTTTTTGTTCCTGCCAAATGATTCTTAAAAGTTTCCATATATTCAGGTTTACCCTTTGTGTTCTAATGTCCTGCAGCTTTTGACAAGTGAATAATATCATGTGTTCACCATTACAATAGTATCAGCACCCTAAAAAAAATCTCTTGTTCTTCACCTTATAAACTCTCCCCTGTAGGTCCAAATCTCTGACAACCATTGATCTAGTTTTCATCTTTTTAGTTTCACCTTTTCCATAATGTCATGTAAGTAGAATAATACAGTATGTAGCCTTTTCAAACTGGCTTCTTACAATTAGCAATTTGCATTTAAGATAAATCCATATCTTTGCATGGTATTAATTACATTGTAATCAAATATTAGAATCACATTTCATTGTGATTTTAGTTGTGTTGGAATTAGTATCGTTAGCTGGTAATAATGTACCATATTGGTTCATTAACTTTGACTAATATGTTATACTAATATAAGGTGCTAATGATAGGGGAAACTGTGGTGGGTGGGTGGGTATATGGGAACTCTTGTACTGTCTTCACAATTTGTTTTGTAAATCTATAACTATTCTAAGATCTAAATTTTTTTTAAAGTGATGAACAGTCCGGCCAAACATTCTGTCCCTGAGACAGGCAGAATGGGGTAGTTGGAAATGCCTGAACTCAGTCAACACCAAGGCGTACGTCAAAAACTCTTCTTGGCATGAAGAACACTCAGCTGTGGATCCTGACTGTGCCACAAAGCAGTCATGTGGACTTCGGATTTGGCTTGGTTTCCTCAATTTTACAATGAGGACTTGAACAGATGATCTCTAAGGTCCAGCCCTGAAATTCAAGCATTTTTATCAGAGCCTAATTCAAGGTCTGTCTGTACCACCCCCTATCTACTTTTCTTCAAAAGTCTTTTGACCTTTAATCTGTTTTCTGTTTTTAAAATATGAAGACTTAAAACAATCTTTAAAGGCATTTCCAGCCCTATAAATCCTCAGCAATCATGTTTTACTGCTACTCCCTTCAACTTCAAGTTCACTTTAGCAACCAGAATCATCTCCTAAAGCTACCTGTTATTTAGACCATAATTTAGAATGAAACTTAAGGAGAACAGGACCAGTTCTATTTTGTTCACAGCAGTTACTAGGACCTAGGATAGTTCTTGGAATATAAAGGGCACTCAATTAGTATTTATGCAATGAAAATATATGTTTAATTTTCAAACTCATATTTGGACTAAAAAGGGAAAAGAAAACTACAATGCTCCGAACAAAGACACCCAGAAGAGAAGAACAAAGATAGTATGTCCACCAAAGCAGAGATTCCTTATAATAGGACCAGTATCATTCTGCTGAAAAAAAAAATCACAACCATTCTGAAATTAAGCCCTTTACAGAACAGGGTTAATAATAGAGTTATTAAGTTCTTATCACTTTCTTATGAAGGTAGAAAAATTAAGACAGAAGACATTTGGAACAAAAACACAATTTGCAAAGCCCCAGCTCTCTATATAAAGATGTTTCACACAAACTTTACTAGAGGAACATAAAATAATAATGTTGTTCATGGGAAAAATATTGACTGTTAGAACGATATCAGATGTATTCTTAATTGATGTGAGGGCAGACAGACTGATGGGGGAACTTATACATGAAGTTTGGAGTACTGAAAAGAGAGACAGAAAAGTATGTTTTACTAAAATATTTCATCGAATCTATTTTAGATTTTGGCCTCTAGCAGTGTTCTTAAAGCATAAGACTTGGCCTGACCTATTGCATCAGAATGGCAAGCAGCAACCGAGAAAAATAGACTCCTGAACTCCACCCCTGACCAACTGAATCAGAACCAGAGGGGAAGAGGCCCAGCAATCTGAATTCTTAATAAGGTACCCTGGAGATTCTTATTCACTATACTGGAGAACTGCTACTACAGAGAATCACGATAATTTCTCTAGAAAAAAAATTCCTGTTTACACCAGACATACACCCATCTCAGATGATCAGGATGTAATTCAGTGTCATGGAAAAAATAAATAGCCAAGCACCTTTTGTGATAATGCTAGCATAGAAAAATAAAAATAATAATAATAAAGATTAATTTGAGGTTAATTTAAACTCACAGAGGTAAAGGAGGGCATTTTATTTCTAGTTCATAATATAACTTTCCACTTTGGTAAAGACAAAATAATTTTTACAAGATGCAGCATATAAGCCTTAAAATATTTAGTCATAGTTCCGTGAAACTAAACCACAAGCTTAGCTTGAATCCTTTAATATGACTGAACAAATATTATGTTTCAAATGGTTTGACTTGAGTTGTTTAATGGTTTATTTTGAGAATGTAAAGTTACAATGAGAAAAAAAAGTGCAATTGGGTTGATGTGTGTGTGTGTGCCTATCTATGAAGACAAATTGTCTCTAGAGAAAGTTTGAGTTATTCTTTGAGTTGGTTTCACCTCAGATATCATTTAGCAGGTAATTATATTATCAAAAATGGCACTTGGGACTTGTGGAAACATATTTAATCCATACAAACTTATTCTCTGACTGTGAGATCACTGAGTCCATTTACATATGGAGTGATCTATGGACTCAAGTTTATCTAAAGAGTGCCAGTTTTGGAAACCTAGGTTTGTTTGTTTGTTTGATTTTGAAACCAATCCTCATATAATTTCTAGGAGCAGGTGAGGATGAACACACCTGTTCTAAAAATGAGAGGATGGAAATCATAAACGCCAAATATCATAGTGATTCATTCAATCATCTATCTGATAACTCACTAGAATATGCATAAACTCTATCCCCATACTTTTTCTCAGCATCGAATCCATAATCAGAAGTATTGAAATCCCTAGGAATGTTGCCCAGTGAATAACCTGTCTTAGCCTGAATCTCTAGCTACCATGGAGCAGAGCTTCTTGATTTTTATCTCAACAGAAGGCTTTCACTGGAAAGAAGGCAGAAGCCAGGCAATGAGAGCTTATCTTCATCTAGTATTAAGCATTGGTTCGATCAACTTTAGAACTTATTGTCTTAGAAAAGTGCAGAGAATATATAACTACTATCCACTTAAACTAGAGAAGAGTCTATCCTTTGACTGAAGTGTAAGCTCCTTGAATTATGGGCTACTTGTCTCCTTTATTGTTAGATTCCACAATGTCTAACAGCAGTGTGTACACGGCAGAACCCAATAAATGTTTGTTGACTTGACATCATACATTTATTTTATAAATTCCTAACCTTTCTTATTTCCTTGAAAATAGCTAAGGAACCTTAAATTAAGTTCTCTATAAATAGGGACCCTTTGATTTTAAAAGATTTCTGGGATCCATAAATAAAATTTGGGAATAGTTATTTTGGCTTTATGTAAATTTTCTTGTGGTATATACATGATATAAGAGTGCATACCCAGGGTTCTCCAGAGAAGCATAACCAAGAGAATAGATAATAGATGGATAGATGATAGATGGATAGATAGATAGATAAAAGGATTTCTTATGAGATTATGAGAAATTGGCTCACGAGGTTACAGAAGCTTCAGATGTCCCATGATCTGCCATCTGTAAGCTGAAGGCCCAGGAAAGCTGGTGTAGTTCCTGTTCAGACTCAAAGGCCTGAGAACAAGGGAGCCAATGGGAAAGTCTCAGTCTGAGTTTGAAGGCCCAAAGACTAGGAGCCCCCAGGTCTGAGGGCAGGAGATGGATGTCTCAGATCAAGAAGAAAGAGCAAATTCACCCTTTCTCAACCTTTTTGCTCTATTTGGGCTGTCAACACATAGGATAATGCACATACACATTGATGAGGGCAGATCTTCACTCAGCCTTTGATACAAATGTTAATTGGGCATGATGGCACACATCTATAATTTCAGCAACTGAGGCTGTGGCAGGAAGATCATAATGTCGAGGCCAGGCTGGCAATTTAATGAGACCCTGTCTCAAAATAAAAAATAAAAAGGGCAGGGGGGTTAGCTCAGTGGGAGCGCACCCCTGGGTTCAATCCCCAGTACCACCCCCACTACCCAAGAAAAACAAAAAATAAATGTTATTCCTTCCAGAAACACCCTTTTAGACACACCTGGAAATAATATTTTACCAGCTATCTGGGCATCCTTAGCCCAGTCAAGTTGACACATAAAATTAACCTCACAAAAAGTAATGTGTTCCTGATTTTTCAGACCATACCTCAGTAAGTAAAATTTATTTCTACATTAGTTGAAATTTTATTTGAATATGTTGTGTTTGAATTATAGGTGTGTAATTTTTATTGAATTTAACATTTCTAAGTGATTAGGTAAATTAAATAGAAGCTGGAATTCTTGGGAAAGGAATTATGACCGAAGAAAATATTTTTCACTTAGTTCTTAGAAGTGAAAAGGAAATACTTGAATTATTCTAATTACAGTAATTCAAGAAAGGATCCTGATTGACATCTCTTGTATTGGGTGGTAATACCACATAAAAATACTTTGGACAGTGGAAGTACAGTAGTAGGTACAACCGGTATGCAAATACAAATCATAGGTGAAAACCTTTGTAAACCAGTTTTATTTGCTCTTTGAAGAATATTATCTTTAAAAAAATTTGAACATAGCAGCAAACAAACACCAATATGTGATACTGAAAGACAGATAATGAAGTTAATAAAAGTAACATAGTTTAGTAGTTATGTGTTTGATGATATAATTTAAGTTCAATTTGATTTTGCTAAAAATTGTGCTTTTGTGTTAACATCCTATTGTTTTTCATTCCTTATTACACAAGTGTACCATGTTCAAGAAAGAGACCTCACGTTATCTATTATTGATGGGAGAATAACCCAACCACTTTGGAGAGCAATTTTGCCGGGCCTCTCAAGTTTTCAAATGCATATGCGCTTATCCCCACAGTTCTGCTTCTAGGTGTTGATCTTTCATAATTTGCCTCCACATGTGCATAATGTTAGGTGTGCAAAGATGTTATACATTGCAACATTGTTTTTAACATTGAAGAACTAAAAATAACATATATCCCCACCAACAGGGAACTTGCTAAATATATGATGGAGCTATGTATAGTAGATATGTTCATTATTTTCATTAATTTATTCTCTACTCTTGCCTGTATACCAGTAATTTTAATGCTGATAATCTTAAAAAATAAAAAATAATAAATTGTGATATATCAATTCTGTGGAATTTCATGCCACCATAAGAAAATGTATAAATAAATCTATGCGCATTAACTTGAAAATATAATAATGATAGGCTGTTATGCAAATTATATAACATGTAGAGTATGATTTATTCTCATAAACACAAAAATTAAATAAATCTTGTATGTAGGGAAGAAGAGGGATGGGCATAGAAAAATATCTGCAAAATACACACTGAACTATTTACGGTAAATGCTACTAGGTTTGGGATTGAAAGGTTGAGAAGCAGTCTATCAAGATTTTAACTTTTTATTCTATATTTTTTATTACAACATTTTCTTACTTTTGTGGGTTTTTTTGTTTTGTTTTTGTGTTTGTATGTGTGGTGCTGGGGATTGAATCCAAGGCCTCACACTTGCTGGGCAAGTATGCAACCACTGAGCCACATCTCCAGCCCTGCATCTTTTTATTAAAAAGGAGGGAAATAAAATGGCTCTGGTAATTTAACAACCCACATTTGGCCTAAAACAAATTAATTTTAGAAACTCAGAGGAAATTTTAGAGTAAAATCATTTCAGTCAGGTTTAGAAAATAAGATTTATACTATTGTGCATTGATAGGACATGTGGAATAAGTTTGAAGATGTGGATTAAACATTCTGCATTTATATCTTATTCTGTTACTATTACAGCGTTGGTGCAGCAATTGCTATAAATTATGTACATTGAATTTTATGTTGCTAATAAAACTAATAAGTCAATAATTAATAAGCAAGCATTATATATAACTTACCTTACTTAAGCGTAAACTTGATTTCAATCAAACCCAGTGAACACTGGACAAGAAATTGCAGTTGTAACTAAGAAAATACTTAAGTGCAATTTCGGACATAAGGACAATTTTTGAGATTGGTTGACTTTTCATACATCTTACAAGTAATAGTTTCAATTTGCATTTTACCTGAGCTCTCTTTTATGAAAGAATCCTATAGGGTCATTCTTATTCATACAGCTACCTCCACCTACTTCAGAATCAGATACAAAGAAATGCTTAATACTTCATTAAATTGATTTTTCCCTACTACTGTAAGTCGAATTCTATATCTTCTTCTCACATAATTTTTTTCTTAAAGGGTGTTGGATCCAAACTCCTATAATATTTCATTGTAAGTTAACACTGGTGTTGACCTAAAAGCTTTAAATTATATTTTATAGTCAAATGACAAATTTGGTTAATCCAGGGTAAAGGACCTCATGTCATATAAAGATGATTCTACCTTGCTCTCTACTCTCCACCACACTTGTCTTCCTTCTGTCTCTTGCACATACCAAACTCATGACCCCCATAGGTCCATTTTACTTGTTTCTCTTGCCCCCAGATCTCCACATTGCTAGTGCCTTCATATCATTCAGGTCTAAACACAAATGTCATTTCCTTAACAAAATTATCAGCCAACTTAAAGTAGCTCCTATTTCAACTGTGCTTTTTCTCTCTTTTTACATCACCCTGCCTTACTCTCTTCAAAGCCTTTATTGATTACCTGAAATCATCTTGTTCATCTATTTGCTTCCTTTTCTAATGGTTGACTGCCCTTTCCCTGTGATTTGATATAAATTTTATAACATCAGGAGCTTTTCCTGTATGGCTTCCCTTTGAATTCTCTATGCCTAGAATAGTGCTCCACTCAGAGAAGGCATTCAAAAAATCTGAGGATGCAAATTGTAAATATGAAATAGCAAGTGCATGTCTGCATTGATCCCTTCCTTGGTTCCTTCAATTATTTCTGTCATAGTAGATGCTTGACATTTTCATAGGATACATCTACACTCCTCTAGAATCGCTGAATTAACAATCAGACCATAGCAGACAATTTCATCAGCTTCCTCATTTGTAAAACTGATATACTACTATGCACCTACCTCAGAAGGTTGCCATGAGAATTCAAGAAAAACAGCAAATCCACGCTGACATGTGGATGCAGGGGGCTCAGTTGGCTCACTCACTGGAACTAAATGACTTAAATGTATACCCCCAAAAGGTTCCAACTACTACTTCAAACCATGTGTCTTCATCAGGGGTGGGGGAAGGTGGCTGGTAGAATCAAACTGTGCTGGGTATCAAGAAACATGAAGATGAAGTAAGTGGTAAGCTTCCCTCAATACATCACCTCTTGAATGTACACCTATCCTGATGAGCTGTGTAGGCTTGGAGAAAAGCTAGAACTCTCCTCAATCAGGAAAATTAGGTCATTAGTAAAGGATGAGCCCCAAATGCACACCCAACTTACTTGAGTGATTCTGCTACCAACCGTAAAAACCACATCATCTGCATCACCATTTGAGTTATTACTAACAGATGAAACAAGGAACATGGAGCAAAGTCATTGCGATTTCCTTTTTAAAATAACTACATTTCCTAGATAACTCAAATGAATGCTTGTCAGAGAATCTTCTTTTATTTGTACTCCATAAGCAAATCTATAACTTTACAGCTTTAAAAAAATGTCAGGCCGGGCGTGGTGGCGCACGCTTGTAATCCCAGTACTTTGGGAGGCAGAGACCGGAGGATCCGGGTTCACGGCCAGCCTCAGCTCTCTCTCTCTCTCTCTCTCTCTCTCTCTCTCTCTTTCTCTCTCTTTCTGTCTCTCTACCTAGTGAGGCCCTCCGCAACTTCGTGAGACCTAGTTTCAAAAATCATAAAAAAATAGGGCCGGGGGTGTAGCGCGGAGGTAGAATGGCCCTGCGTTCAATCCCCGGTACTGCAAAAAAAAAAAAAAAAAAAAAAACACGTCAGAAGAGTACTCTGATCTTGGCTATGTCAAATGTGCCATCAAACTCAAGTGGTAAACAGGAATAGTATCTAGAGGAAAATGGTAGACCAAGGCAAAGAGGTGATTTGGTATCATCTGCCCTGGACAAGATGGATGTCAAAATAGCATATCCTGGCAGTGTCTAATAGAAAAACATTAATGCCCATGCCATGGAGGCTCCATGGCCAAAATGGAGTAGTCCATTTTAATTTTCAGAGGAATTTGGTGAACAAATGACTAGATATCCACCAAACCTTGGTACTAATGAAACATACAGTGCATTCTGAGAAAATCAATATATAGTTTGCCTGAAGGTTTCCCAAAGGAAACATTCAGTTATTGAGGTTTAAAATACGTTAGCCTCAGAATAATAAAATTCTTGAATTGCAGGCGTTTGCAAGAACAGCAAAGGGGTTAAAGACATTTTATATTTTATCAAAGCTTTAAAACTGCTGTGCAGAGTTTTTATGCATTTCATATCTTTCCTTGCTGCTGCTTCATGCAAAAGCCTTCACCAATTCCTCAGAGCATTGCTTTACTGTTTAGACCTTCTTAATTTGCTCTTCAAATAAAATATCCTCAGTCCCACTCCTACCTGTCTTCCACAGGTTCACAGTGTCACTGAAGATTGGGTTGGTTGAATGGGGACCACATCTTGGGGAACAGATATTTGTCAAAGTCTCAGTATTATTTGTTGGTTTTGTTTTTGGAAAATAAGTACTTTTTTGTCAAGCCACTTTTGACTTTAATTTTAATTATGGATCTGATTTTGTATAATGACATGAAAAATAGGGAATTCTCTAGCTTAAAAAACATGACAAAAATGTCAAGATACAAATATAAAGGACTAGGATTGTCTCTGCAGGGGAAAAAAAACCTGAAGTATAGGTTGAAAAATTAGCAGCTCGGTTTGGACTAAATCATGAATTTAATTCAGAAAACTATCTAATTTGATCCTACCGGTCTATATTTATGAGTTAGTTCTTCAGTATTTGTTCAAAAATCATGACCTGAAAGGCTTCCAAGGGAGGAGAACAAATTATCTTGGACATAAATCAGATAAGATAGTGCAGTATATGCAACATACTACATTTCCCTTCTTTTACCAAGTTACAAAACTAGCAGTAGTCAAAGGGATGATTAAAGACAAGCATTTGTCAAAAAATTAATTTCATAGAACCAATGCTAAATTCAGCATCAAAATATTTAAAAGTAGTATCAATTTAATAAGAGATTTCTTCTAATTAAAAAATATTTGAGAATACTAACAAATATATTTTTGTCTTCTAAAAATACTGTGGCACTTGCTCTAGCATTAGTCATGAGAAAGACCCTTTCAAAAGGTATTTACAAAATTAGTTTCATAATCATCTTTTAATATTCCCATACAGTCTTGTAATCCATTGAATCATGAACAGAAACATTAAGATTGTTATATTCAGAACTCACCATCAAGAAACAATTCAGTAAAATTTGTCAGTGTAGCTCTAAGTCACTTATTCTGATCTCTTATTTTTTATCTCTTCAGAATGTCTCAAAGTTAATTGATATTATGAAAATTCCTTATACTTTCAAAACAAAATTTTAGCTCATCCTAAGGTGAAAAAAAAGCATATGGCATTTGACCATGGACTGTCACCACAAGATAGAATATTGTAACTCAAAAGAGAGTAACTATTCCAAGAATTGTTTGCAGGAGTGAACAGGACAGATGATGAGTTCTGATTGTTAATCCTTTATGTCATTCACTTAACTCTGACCCAAAGAGTTGAAAACATAGTCAACCCTCCATATTCATGGGTTCTACATCTGTGGATTCAACCAACTGCAGATAGGAAATATTCGGGGGAAAAGTTGCATCTGTACTGAACATGTACAGACTTTTTGTTGTTAAATAATGCCAAATAACACTATTTATGTAGCATTTACATTGTATTACATATAATATGAAATCTAGAGATGATTTAAAGTATATAGTAGGATATGTGTAGGTTATATGTAAATAAAACACCATTTTTCAGAAGGTACTTTGATATCCATGGGGTGGGGTGGGGGGTACTGGTATCTATCTCCCAAGGATACCAAGGGATGTTTACATATCTAGTGATATGTTCATCAAACTTCACTGAAATAAAAATTCTTGTCTACCTTGGTCCCTTCATGAAGACACAGTTAACGTGGACTGATCTATTATCCAAGGTATTCACTGAACAAATATCCTCAAGATTACAGAGGTTGACTTTATAGACCTCAAATTCTTAGCAGAATGTCCTACAGCTAGATTGAAAAAGTGAATCTCAGTGAGTGCTCTAAACCCAAGTAGTAGAAAAATATTTGCCATAAATCATCTACAGCTGATATGAAGTGTGAAGTCCTAAGTCATATATCCATCATATATATGCTGCTGAAATTGTGTCAAAATTTGTCCCTAAAAATTGTGCAGCTCTTTAGAAACTATGATAGTAAAACTTAGCCAAGAATCTATCACAATCCATTTGAAAATCTTATTTGAATTTGAGTCCATCTTCCATGGGTTAGTTTATTATTATTAGAGAATGAAGCATAAAAAGAAAATTTCTTTGACATCTCAAAGAGAACTTCACTAAATATTAAAGAGAGTAAAAAGCAAATTAACAAGAGACTATAATTGTCATCAAATATGTAAGTTTTAACAGGCCATTCAGCTTCTTCATTGTATATTCTTGTTATTTTACGTAATAATTTGGGCTGCATTAATCCATTTCCTCTCAGAAAAAATATATGATAAATTAAAGATTATCAATATTATAAAATAGACTGAAAATTATAAAAGTGAAGCAAAAAACAAACTTTAGCACAAAAATCTGACTTTTTTAAAATGTTGAATACTGGCATATTAAGAAACACAGTAAGAAATCCCCATGTTTTTATAGACTATGTAAAAGGTAATACTAAAGATACAACTTTCCATGCATATTTAATACATTTCACATTATTAGATGGAATACTATTTGGTTGTAAAACTGCTGCTTTCCATCAGATTAATGAAAGTATGTATTTAAGAAGCAGCTCTGTATAGTGGAAAGAACAAGGGCTTTAAAGGCACACACATCTGTGCCAGATGTGATGACTTTCTAGCTGTATGATAATGGATAAACTGCTTTATCCCCATGACATTACTGTGAGGATTAAATGAGATCATAATGTAAGAGTTGGCTTTTATTGAACAATAGTGCCCTTACTTTTTTACAATTCCCTATCTTTATGCTGTGTTGGTATTTGTTCCACATTTTAGATATTGACAACTGGCCAACACAGTTGATAGTGTGGCAGCTACCTAGATTAGAGTAAGGTTCTTCAGTCCTCAGTGAATATCACATGCACCTGTCAATATCTCAAGCATTTTCTTCAATTTCAAAGTATTTATCTGCTTATTAAATAAATAAAAAACTTGAAGACCAACCTGCTAGTAGTTTTTGGAGTTAATGCTTTGATTGCTGTCAGTTTTATTCTTTATAAAGTGTTAACTCATTTATTTTTTAAATTATATAAATAAAATTGAATGAGAAAAGCAATAAATATTATGATTTTAATAATTTCTGGAAAAGTCTTCATGTAATTTAACAATTCATTTGACTAAATTAAAATCACTTTATAATTCAGTACTACACTTAAAACTAAGACATACAAATAATACTATTATATAAAAGTAAGCAAAGTTTCAAGTAAAACAATCTAAAATAAAGTAACACTCAGATCCAAAAATAAAGTGAACTGTAGGTCAGTCTTATTTATTTACTACAAAAGTCCCTGGCTAGAACATTGAATTCAGAATAACTTTGTGGATGAAGTTCTCAGTATCTGCTGATTTAAAAAATATAATGATGGATTTCTTCTGATCTTTTAGAGCCCCAATCATTTTTGCCCCAGCAATATTTGTCTAGTTTTTAAAATACTCTGTGGAATATAGAAAAAGGTTAAAGGCAACTTTCTGTCTTTGAGCCCTTCCTTGAGCAGAGGAAGAAATACAAAAATGTTAGTTTTCTATTATATTATGGCCTGAAGAAAGCCTAACAGCCCAAACATCACCTTTAACATGGTTTCTATTTCTGAGTGGTTTATCAACCAGACCCTCCTTTATTCTTTGGTCTAAAAACTGGTATGTTATTCACTCAGTATTGTAAATTTATTCTGGCTCATTCAGGCCTCATTGGAAAGTCTCTCAATCTTACAAACATTTTCCCCTCCTCATTGTATAACAGCAAATGAAGGTTTGGTTGAGTTGCAGAACATACTACCCAACTGGCTATTTTATGTATGTTCAAAGTTTATGATTCACTTAGGTTTGTGTATTTTCAAACCAATAGCTTAGAGTATTCTTTCTCATTAAATAAAAGCGTTGGTCATAACTAAGTAGATATTAATTCACAACATTTCCTAAAGGCAGAATTGTTGTAAAGTAGAATGCACACACAGACTATAGTTGGTTTAGAAACACAAATTTTATGTTTTATGATCCTTACATTTTGCTGCCTATCAAGATACAAGGATCAAGACCCTGATGACAAGAAACTACAGACCATTAAGGGATCCCAGATCTGTAGGCTTTTACTTTTATCACTATTCTGTCTATATTATAGCCTGAGAATAGTTGAAAAAATAATAAGAAAGTGAGTGATTAGGTCTCCAGGAAGGTACAAAATATTTCATTTTAGACAGGCTGTATTTCAAGGACTCCACTGTTTCAATTTTGGGTTTGGTCCTCAGTTTATTTGTTGGTTGATTAGTTGGTTTCATCTAAGCCAAATTACCATCAATTCAGCTCAAATACCTAGAACTATTTATAAGAAAAACAAACTGATAGCCATTTATTTTCAATGTTTAAATATATATTAACACTTAATATAAGATTCACCCCAATTCAAACCCTTGGATATAGAATCCAATATTTCATATGTGGGAGTGTTGACTGAGAAAGCCACTTATTTTCCTCTAAAATATTTTATCATCAGGTATTTGGTAAATAGAGCTTAAAACTTTTTACAACAAAATGAATATTGTTATCAATAATATTATTATATTGTTTGCCTTGAGGATCCCATTTGGACACTATGGAACAGACCATAACTATCTGGACAAAAATATTAAAATATTTTAGAAATCAGATCACAGTTCAAGAGACAGGTTGTACCAGTCAGAGACCAGTCAGGAAAAATGAACTGTATGTGTGTGTGTGTGTGTGTGTGTGTCTCACTGGGGATTGAATCCAGAGATGTTCTCCCTCCAAGCTAGACCCCCAGCACTTTTTTAAAATTTTTTGTTTTGAAACAGAATCTTCTTGCTAGGTTATTGAGAGTCTTGCTAAATTGTTGAGGCTGGTCTTGAACCTACAATCCTCCTGTCTCAGTCTCCCAAGAATGGGGATTACAGGCATGTGCCTCCACTCCTGGCTACCAGATAAGTTATTTTAGAAGAGAAAGTGTGATATGAAGAACTGTTAACTATCAACAAATGGCAGTAGATTTATTGGATTTCTGCATACAAAAACAATAAACCTTAGTACATACCTCATACCACATACAAATTCTGAAACAAAATGAATCATAGTCAGACCTAAATGTAAAACCTAACACTATAAAAATCCTTAGGAAAATATTCATGACATTGGGTTAGGTGACAATTTCTTAGACACAAAAGCATGATCCAAGCCAGGCATGATGGTGCATGCCTGTAATACCAGCTACTCAGGAGGCTGGAGCAAGAGGATTGCAAGTTAGAGGCTAGGGTGGGCAACTTAGCAAGACCCTGTCTCAAAATAAAAAATAAAAAGGGTTGGGAATGTAGCTCAGTGGTAGATAAGCCCCTAGATTCAATCTCCAGTACTGCAAAGAAAAGAGAGAGCGAGAGAATGAAAATTAAAGTCACAGACTAGGAGAAAATACTCATAAATCCTATTTGATAAAGAACTTGAATTCAGAATATATCATTCAAAACTCAAACCTCCTCAATAATAAAACTTACAATCTAATTTTTTAAAAATTGGCAAACAATTTGAACAAACATTTCACAAAGAAGATATATGAATGGCTAGTAAGCACATGCAAAAGAATGATTCTAACGTGATGGACATATTCATGATTTTGACTGTGATAATGGCTTCACTAATCTTTAGGGAAATGCAAATGAAAAGCAGGATGAAGCACCACTACATGCCAATCAGAAGTATAATAAAAAGACTCACCATCCTAGGCTTTGCCGAGGTTGTGGACATAGAGCTCTCAACACCAATGGTGGGAACAAATAATAGTATAACTTTTAAAAATGCTGGGAGGTTTCTTTAAAAGTTAAACACAACTACCATATGATCTAGCCATTCCACTCCTAGGTAACTAACCAGAATAATGGGAGCATATGTCCTTACAAAGAGGCTTTATTGTAATTGTCAGAAACCGGCCCGGCAGGGTGACACACGCCTGAGACAGGAGGATTGCAGGTTCAAGGCCAGCCTCTGCAACTTAGTGAGACTCTCAGCAACCTAGCAAGATCTTCTTTTAAAACAACAAAAAAATTTTTTTAAAGGGCTGGGGGTATAGCTTGGAGGTAGAATGCCTCTGGGTTCAATCTCCAGTACCACACAAACACACACACACACACACACACACACACACACACACACACACATACACACACAAACTGGAAGTAATCCAAACCTTGACCAATAAGTGAATGGATAAGCAAATGTGAAATTATCTCTGCACTACAACTCAGGAATAAAAAGGACTAGAATAACTATCATCATAATTGGGAATTGGGAAAAGCAAGCTCTTTCCATTGACAGGGCCTCCTATTGTATTCAATAATATGGATGAATTACAAGATTATGCTGAATGAAAGAGGTCAGGCCACAAAAAGAATGCATACTGTGCAATCAAACTTATATAAAATTCTAAAAAATACAAACTATAGTAGTAGAAAGCAGGTCAGAAGTTATCTGAGTATGTGAGGGTGGAGAGATGGGGAGGAATTATAAAGGGGTATGAGGAAACTTTTGGGGTGATGGATATGTTCATCTTCTTCATTTTTACTATGTTGACACTACTCAAGAGGGCAAAGAGACCATGTCTGCAACTTAGAGGATTCTTATGGCTCTTCTTAGGAGTTCCATGTCCAAAAGTATAACTTTAATGAAAAACTACTACAACTAAAAAATGACAGAACTCAGACCCATCACAAATGAAAGTGCGGGTTACCTGCCAGGCAAAGGACTTTGACCAGCTGAGGTACTGACTGAGGGAAAGAAAAAAAAATGTGGACTAGGTAGTGATAAAAGGAAGTTATAAATGTCAACTACAATCTCATGACCAGTTATAGAAATTAAGTTATTTCAGCTCTGCACATTTTCTTCCTTGCTTGTTTTGTACACATACAGCCCTCCAAGAAGTATTTTACTACTTGGTAATGTGGGAATCATCACTCTAGCCCATTGCTGTGGTGTATTGAGAAGCCCAAAATAGCCAGGTGGATTTCCATCTCCTAATTCAGGACCATTGTGGATCCTCAGATGGAAGCAGTCTTTCTTCAGGAAGCAAGAACTTCAAACTAGAAGAATACAAAATTGTGGAAATGGAAACAAACATTATGAAAGTGGGGTTTTAGTGTAATATTGAGACGAGCCACTCCTTCTATTCCTGGGTTCCCAGATAATCTTGCTATGGGAGACAAAGAGTCATGTTTTGGTATCTAAGTCAAAGCACATACTGTGTCCTCTAAGATAAAGCACCATCCCTTCAGGGTGTCTTCTCCCAACTGAGGTCTTAGTTGACTCTTGAGGCGGCTGTTCCATTGTTCTATTAGGCCAATTGTTTCTAGATGATGGAATATATGGTAAGAACACGGGATCCATCTGAGCAAGATGGTGCACACCTATAATCCCAGTACTTGGGAGGCCAAGACAGGAGTTCTACAGGTTCGAGGCCAGACTCAGCAACTTAGCGAGGCCCTCAGTAACTTAGTGAGACCATTTCAAAAAACAAATTTTTTTTGCGGTACCGGGGATTGAACCCAGGGGTGTTCTATCTCCCAGTTACACCCCCAGCCCTATTTTTTATACTTTATTTTGAAACTGGGTCTCACGAAGTTGCAGAGGGCCTCACTAAGTAGCTGAGGCTGGCCGCAAACCCAGATCCTTCGGTCTCTGCCTCCCAAGTACTGGGATTACAAGCGTGGGCCACCACGCCTGGCTCTGTTTCAAAATTTAAAAAAATAAAATAGGGCTGGGGATGTAGCTCAAAGGTAAAATGCCCCTGGGTTCAATCCCCAGTACAAAAAAGAATTAACAAAGAAGAAGAAGAAATGTTATATAGACTACTATGACAAATATAATAAAGTCATTCCCTAAGACCAAGGATGCTGGTGCTGGTGCTGGCAAGGGAAGTAAATCTATATTCAGAATTCATTTCTTATTCCAGTGAGGACAAAATCTCTACCCCCCTCCATTAGATAAGTAATCAGTCAGTTACCAGTCAGAACTGAGCTGGCTGGTAGTCTTTGGGGACTCAGTTCTGTCTCTGATGTTGGTACATCAAGTCACTGGCAGCAGCAGTAACCAGACCAGCCTCAGAGAGGGGAAGTGGCTGAGCCCTCGTTGAGCTTGCATTCTTGTCACCATGGCCACTTTCAACTGAGCAAGTACCAGGACAACTAGGGAGAGAGGCTGTCCAAACAAGAAACGTGTAGATTTGCCCACTGAATTATTGAGTGACCTCTGCAGTGACTAATTTTTCATGAGCATTCAGGTAGGACATAGATATCTCTATACTTTGTGACTATTCTGTAATGTACTCCATGTACCTTTTCCCTGGATTTCTTCACCTAATTTTACAATTCTAATTTATTCCAAGACTCTTAGCATCTTATGAAACCATTAGCAACTTCTCATACATGGATTATCATCTTAATTGTGTCCCCTCAAAATTCATTTCAAAATCCTAACCCCCAGTACTTCACAATGTAACTATATTTGTACACAAAGTCTTTGAAAAGGTAACTAGGGTAAAATGGGGTCAGATGGTTGGACCTTCATCCAGTATGACTGGTATCCTTATAAGAAGAGGAGATACAAACACACACACACACACACACACACACACACACACACACACACATACACGAAGGGCCATATGAAGGCATAAAGAAAAATGACCCTCTACAAGGTAAGGGGAGAGAACTCAGAAGAAACCATCCCTACTGACACCTCAATTTTGGATTTCACGTCTCCAGAACTGTGAAATAAACTTCTGTTCTTTAAGCCTCCAGTCTATAGCACTTGGGCATGGCAGCCCTAATGAACTAATACAATGTACTTCTACCCATCTCCTGAATCAGAAAAAGACGGACAACCAAAGGACAGCTTGAAATTCTGCCCACTGGAAGGATTCTCTTTCATCAAATATTCCTGTAGGTCAAAATGTTAAAATTACCACTACGTCTCTGCTACCTATTACAATAAATAGGCCAACCTATTTTGGAAATTAAGTGCTGCCATTTGGCCTAAAGAGGACAGTCACCACAGGGCTGTTCAAGAACCCAGGTGCTCCCCTCACTAATGCACCTCTCTGAGGCTGGGCTGTCTCAGGGGATGTAGTTAAGGAATGGCTATGCATGACATGCATGATAAATACACCAGTATTCCTATCTCCCCAAGCCTTTGGCTTCTAATATTCCAAAGAAGTTCTGGCATCTTTCTCTCATTATATATAGGCTACCAGTGAGTCTAACTTTCAGGTAACCAATCAAGAAAACTGTTCCAGTTGCACAAGCTAATACACTAAGTTCAGAATCAGTAGTAAATGTACCATGTCCATAAATGTGGCCCAAGCCAATGTTATATCACATCCTCTGTGGTTCAATATCCTTGGAATCCATTCTGTCATATATTCCCAAGTTTTATGCCAAATAAATTGGTAAAACTTTGCAGGTTTCTTGGCATAGAAACTATTTCCTCCTAAGAAAGACTCTGTACTTATACCTGTGAAGCCCTGGCGATGGGTCTAGTGACAACAAAGAATGGCTGGGGTATGTCTTGAGCAGAATGGGCATCCCCTTGTGAGGCAGCCACCTGGGTAAGGTTTTTACAAGGTTTTCAGCAGGGGAAGGTGAATCTTCTCAGACATGGAAAATCAAACTGCTCCCACTAACAATGTCTCCATTCCAAGTTTCAGAGTCCCACATCTCCCAAATGATGCCCTTACATGGGACAAACGTGGCTAGCCTGTGATTTCAACTTTCTTTAGAGTTTTGTAACCTGTACAATTAAATTTGATGTTTAATTTCCAGCAACACTAGTGTTATTACTATGAGAAGTAAGAAACTATTTTAAGGCAACCATAGAAGTTCTAGGGTCTTTGAGCATATTTTGAATGAAGAGTTAAAAATCTGTGCTTCTTATGTTGGGAAGAATTCATCCCATACCAAAGTCCTTTAAGTCATTAATACAGCCATAGTAGTCAAGTGTAGCAACTTCTTAGGATCTTAAAATACTTATTTTTGAAGGTACCTAATCACAATCAATTGTGGTAATAATTTGATTAATTTTCTTGCTACTATATGCCGTGAATTATAAGGATTTCATATCCTATTGGTATAAGGCTCAGCGTTTCATTCAATTCCAAAGATGAGCCCAAGTAATTCCCACATGCCATCTTTATAAAATATCCTGAGCACACACACACAAATATCCTGGGGGACCAAGCATGGTGGCACACACCTGTAATCCCAGTTTTTGAGAGATTAAGACAGGAGGATAACAAGTTTGAAGCCAGCCTCAGCAATTTAGTGATGCTCTCAGCAACTTACCGAGACACTGTTTCCAAATAAAATAAAATAGGGCTGGGGGTGTAGCTTGGAGGTAGAATGCCTCTGGGTTCAGTCCCCAATGCCATAAATAAATGAAAAAATAAATAAATAATTCTGGTAACTATTATACTTTATTTTGATTTCATTTAGTATCTATCCGAATTATTTCCTAATTTGTAAAATGTCATTGGTTCCCATAATTGTATAAGAAACTATAACCAATAATAAATTTTAAGATATTTTAAAATGTGATAAACTCTCATGGGAATCACTGGAAAAGCATCTTTCTTACATTGTAGTAAATCTATCATAGTGATTGGGAACTAACACATAGGTAATAAACCTGATGCTTATTTATAACCAGTAAGTATATGCTGCCTCTCAAGAAATTTGTATGTAGCTAAGTTACAGATTGACTTATTTCCAATTTTAGATGTATTAATGGTAACTTACAGACCAAATTCACTAGGAAAAAGAGAACATCTTTATTTCAACTTTGCTTTTACCTAAATTCTTGCTGAATGTCCTATATTTATGGTTATCTGGGAGAAGTATCTATAGTTCTTTTCCCTAGTTATCACATTATGATAACAGGTTCTTATTTTTATTTTCTTTCTCCATAGTTTTTCCTGGTGGTAGTGGGGGGGAGAATTATCTAGAATTCAACTTTTATTAAGTAGTAAAAACTAATTCTGAAACTACATCTTTTGAGTACAAAGTGAGGTAGCAGGACAGATTAATGCTTTTCTAAATATAAAGGATATTCATAAGGAAAGCTGAACTATTATCAACATGTAGAATTTGTTCTGGAACCTAAATGTTGGGTAGGTCCAGCTCCCTAGGAGTTATTAATAGTCACAGTATCAATAAAGTGTTTCATAGACTATGACTCAGTCATTTAAATGAGTAATGATAAATTGAGTTCTGAAAATTTTGGTATGACTTACTTCAATCATCACCAAAGTAGAAAGCAATGGCTAACTTAAAGTTTGTATGTATCTGGCCAGAAAATGTCTTTTCAAAAGAAAATGTGACCTATAACAAGAAATACTAATGTAAAATAAATATGTAGACATGTCTCACAATGTGAAAGAAAGAAAGATTGCTTAAGGCTAATCCCTAATTTCTAAATAGGCTTTTTTTTATTATATCAAATTATATGTTGTAGCAAGTTTAGTAAAATACATTTGATTAAACTTTTTATTTTAAAGATGATTAATCCAATCAATATTAACTATAGTAGCAGAATTAAAGCATTATGAAATGAAGGATCTACTTAGAAAACGGGATTATGTGGTAGAAATAATTGTATGAAAATAATTGTATGAAAATTATATAGTCAAGTGGTTGAATTACACAGTCAGACGGTTAAACACTGGCTGAATATACAGTTGTTTGTTTGTGTATTTAATGCCCATGGCCCATCTTAAATCAGAAACTTGGGAAGGTAATTTCCAACATTAGTTGTTTCTAAAATTTTCTCAACTGATTCTAGGGCAGTGACAGGGTTGAAAATTACTGGCGTAGGCCTATCTGTATTGACCTTAGTCAAAAAATTGTACTATTTCCTCAAAGACTTCTTTGAGAAACTAACAGTTGAGACATCAAATGACAATCAGAATTACTGTATAATAATAAGCTTCAGAGTGAATATGTTTTCTATCAGTCAGTTTCTCATGTAAGATTTGTGATATAAACAACTATTCCAAATACTTGAAAAAAAACTGAAATTTGAAGCCAGGCATAGTGGCACACACTTCTAATCCCAGTACTTGGGAGGCTGAGATAGGAGGATCACAGGCTCAGCAATTTAGTGAGATCCTCAGCAACTTTGTGAGACCCTATTTCAAAAAATAAAAAAGGGCTAGTGATGTAGCTTGGAGGTAGAATGCCCCTGGATTCAATCTCCAGTACCAAAAAAAATTAAAATTTGATACTTTCTAACTAAAATCAATCTACTCTTTTTAGTGCTTTTTTCTCATTTTTATTTTCACTGTTTAAATATTTTTATTTCTTAGTGATTCTTCCATATACTCTAAAAAAGTTTGGTAAAAATTCAATTAAAATGGATACTATGTGAATTATAATTCTTTACTTTTTATATTTTTAGAGAATACTGAAAGTATAATATTCAGTAGTTAAAAAGACAATGTATTTAAACTTAAATATTGTCAAGAATTAAACAGTTATATAAATGTAAAATAAAAATCATTTATGAAATCCTTAAAACAAATTTGTACCTCCTATATAGTACTGTTACAAAGAATAAATACAATTCATTTTTTTCTTATGAAGAAGGGCTTCTCTAAGAAGTGTTTTTAAAAACAAAAAACAAGCTGGGCATGGTGATGCATGCTTGTAATCCCAGTACTTGGGAGGCTGAGACAGGAGGATCACAGGTTCCCAGCCAGCCTCAGCTACTTAGTGAGGCCCTGTTTCAAAATAAAGAATGAAAAATAGGGCTAGGGGTGTAGCTTGGAGGTAGAAAAACCCTGTCATGCAGCTCCAGTTGACTCAGCATGGGCTCGATCATCTCTGCCCCACACTGAGTCAGACTGGCTGCATGATTTTGTTGCGCCTGATTGGCCGTGGCTGGAGATTACTATCACAGGAGTAATAAACAGGACTGGCCATACAAATAGAATGTTGTTTCATGATATGATTTCAAAGATAAAAAGATCAATTGCTTCCAGCTTGGGGAAGCAATTCCCCCACCAATTTACCTGAAGTTCTCCAATTAAAAACCTACCTCATAGGTTATTATAAGTATCAGATGAGTTAATGTTTATGGATCACACGCAGCAGTGAGTGAATGATTATTAAACAGTTTTCATTTTTTTCCACCTATATTGTTTTAAGAAATAAGATTGCTATGGTTTGAATGTGTGTCCCTTCAAAATTCTTATGTTGGGACTTAATTCTCAATGCATAATATTAACATGAGGGATCTTTGGGGAAGTGATTAAGTTATAAGAGCTCCACCCTTGTGAATGGGATTAGTGTCTTTATAAAAGAGGCTTCAGAGAGCTGCCTGTTCCTTCCAACCCTTTCATCTTTCCACCTTTTCCAGTACATGAAGATACCATCAGAAGACACCATTAATGGAACAGGCCATCAGACATTGAATCTGATGGCCCCTGAATCTCGAGCTTGTCAGCCTCCAGAACTATGAGAAATAAATTATTATTTTATGCAAATTACCCAATCTAAGGTATTTTGTTATAGCAGCAAGAAAGAACTAAGACAGACATTAAACCATAGAGTGATTTTCACCTCAGGAATTAGTTTGTTTCCATCTAGTCCCCAGAACCAGGGTTAATAAGGCCAAATCAGAGGACACAAGAAGAAATTGGGTATCTTCAAGGAGGAAGAGAAAACAATTCTGAAGGTAAAAGGCTCAGAAAGTCAGAGAATCTATTAATAAAAGACAAGATACAAATGCCCCTTCATTCACAATTTTTCCCAGCGTCAGTTTGCCTTCCATGTAATTAGGCAATGTCAAACTGCCGCAATATACTCTGCTAAGCTCTTCTGTAGAGTATGCAGAACCACTAATTCATTTTTGTGCCTAAATTCAGAGGCTTAAGGGAAGAAAATGTTAATGTATAATTGATTGAGATAATGCTTGAGTGCCAAATGTGGGGTATGTTGATTTTAACTTTCTTTTCACTATCAAAGACACTTTTCCCCACACACTTTGATATAAGGTAAAGGAAATGATTGATTATTTAACATTAATGTTAATATATTTAAATGTCCATAATATCACATATAGTAAACATAATTTTTTCATGTGTGTGGTACTGGGGATTAAACCCAGGGGCATTTCTACCTCTGAGCTATACCCCAGGCCCTATTTAATTTTTATTTTGAAACAGGGTCTCCTAGGTTGATGAGAATCTCACCACTTGAAGAAGCTGTCCTCGAACCTGCAATCCTCCTATCTCAGCCTCCCCAGTACTAGGATTACAGGAGTGTGCCACCACTCCTGGGGTAAACATAATTTCAATGCACATGTTCTTTCTATGAAGTTAAAGATAAAATTTCGTGTATAAAATAGCCATTTTGTTAAGATATTTAACATCATAAACATAGATTTAATTTCTAAATACATATGAAAATATGTAAATTTGAAGCATCAGATATTATGTTTACAAATTATGCCTACCTATACCACAGCATCTGAATGCACACTAAAATATTTAAATTATTTTGTAGATATTAATTTGTTTTTCCCCCCATTTAGTGGTCTCCTACTTTTTCCCTTAAATGATCTGCTACTTTGATAACTTACAAATTTTAAGTGCTGAGATTTTTTTTTACTGGCTTGAAGCTTTTCTTAATTATTGATATAGACAAATAAATCATAATGTTCTCTAACTGGGTTTTTTTATAAGTACAAACTTATTTTGACCCTGATTCTATGATATCTAAGCCTTTCTGCTTTTACCTCTTCTCTTCTTTACTTGCAATAAGCAACTCTCCAAGCCTCAGTTTCTGCCTCTGAAAAATGAGGCTAACATGAACTACAACGTTTTCAGGATTAAATGAAATAATGTATGTAAAGCACTCAGCAGAGTAGCTTCGTCTGGTTTCAATAATTCCTTTTCTTCTCACCTCTCTTCTTGTCAGTTCTAGCGCAGTCAGAGTAATTGCAATATATGAGAAAGAAGTATTTGCTCAATCACATCTATGGTTCATTTCCCAGTTAACGCATCAATTTGATATTCAGAAATTTCCTTATATTATGCTATTGAGAAAACCCAAGACATTTACCCACTTAACTAACTGCATAACGCTCCACCTACATTCTACCAGGGATACTTCATGATAGGACTTCTGTAAAATCTCCCTTTCGCAGCCACAGTTGCTTCAAGATGGATGATCTAAACCAAATGCTAGCATTGGAACTGGAGAGGCTGTGACAGAATGTCTGATTTCACATAAACTATTTGAAGATAAACAGTAAGAATTAAGGTATTTAAAATAGTCATATTAATTACTACTTTTCTGCTAATACATAGAAGGACTGACTGGACATCAAGCTACTGGGGGTTGCTGTTCATGTTAGGACTTGTTTTGATAGAGGATAAGAATTGAGTAGCATCTTCTGATTCCATGAGAACATTCTGTCCTGACATTTTTAACTGATTCATAATTGTATGGCAGTTGACAAAAAGGTTATTGATTATAGTTCACATTAAAATTTAGAGATTAGTTAATTTGAAGTGAGTGGAAAAACTACAATTTAGTGTCTTGAAAATCAGTCAAGTACATGGGGCATTCAGGGGAAAAATTTATAAACTAACCCATAATTGTGAATTCTCTGTGTTTTTACAATGTTCATGAAATCCCTTGAGACAAGTATAAATACCTCTTGAGAGAATTTCCCATAACTTTCCTTTTAAGTCTCTCGAATATGAATTTCACAAAACACATAAATTCACAATATTGATTCACTGTGAATAGTTTTCACCAAACATAACCCCAGCATTCTGAAAGATATGATTGATGTTTAAATTCAGATTTTGCATACCTTAAACACTGTATTTTACATAAAGTTGTGAAATACTAGAAAAATGTTCCCAAGTCCAATATAGTTATAATTTGAAGAACTTCCACATAAACAAAATTATTTCAATTTTAATATTAAAAGTTTCCAAATCTCCAGAGGTAACTACCAATTTCTGGGAACCAAGAAACTTACTTTTTGTTATATTATCTCTGTCCGACTTTGAACTTTTGAAAAACATGTCCATGTATGCGTATTTTTTAAAAATTGATGAATTAAAATGGTCAAACACTAGTTTCAAGTATAAATATGAATTCTCAAAACTACATTAAGGACATGTGATTAGAAAAATACCAATATTTCTCAAAACTATGATGCAGACAATTAAGAAATGTCGTGAGCTGGGTGTGATGGCGTATACCTATAATCCCAATACTTGGGAAGCTGAGACAGGATTGCAGGTTCAAGGCCAGCCTCAGCAATTTAGTGAGACCTTGTCTCAAAACAAAAAATAAAAAGGGCTGGGGTTGTAGCTCAGAGGTAGAATGCCCCTGGGTAAATAAGAAAAACCTTGAGGGGAAAAATTTTACTTGATAAGATGAAAAAATTATAAGACATTGAAAGAAAAACATCATCATTAGATGTGGAAAAGAACTATCCTTGTCAATCTCAATAAATAAATACAAATTATACTTACCAATGAGAAATTAGAACAATGAATTGATGCCCCAAGCCCTTGCTTTCTTTTTTATTACTTTTTTAATCATCATCTTAAATTTCTTATCCACAGTTTCAATCACTACTCTTGAATAACTCTGTTCCCCAATCAATATCTGTGATAGTACCAAATATTAGTGATAGTATTGTTTTATTAAATATTTTATCATAGGAAGGTTCAAAAGTATTTGCTAAAATAGCATATTGATTTTTAAAGGTCCTTTTAAAAAAATGGGTGCTGAATTCATTGGCCAAATATTTAGGTAAGAAATTACTTCTTGTGAGCCAGGCGTGGTGGCGCACGCTGTAATCCCAGTACTTGGGAGACTGAGACCGGTGGATCCAGGTTCGCAGCCAGCCTCAGCTACTCAGTGAGGCCCTCTGCAACTTAGCAAGACCCTGTTTCAAAATAAAGAGTAAAAACTCAGGCTGGGGGTGTAGCTCAGAGGTAGAATGCCCCTGGGCTCAATCCCCAGTACCGCAAAAAAAAAAAAAGAAATTACTTCTTGTGATTTTTTCTTTGCACTTGGATGCATAATTATGGAAATGAAGCCGACAGGTAAAAGGGCATATTTTTGTCAGTGTGTTGGCTCTCTATCCTTCTGGTTTTTATGGTCCTGAGTGGAGAACCAAAGACAATCAAATCAAGATTTTGTTCCTATTAAACCCAAATGGGCACATTAGTCTTACACAAATTAACAGACAAGTATATGAGCCTCTTTTTAGGTTTAGAAAATATAAGTATTATGCTTTTATGTATTAAAATGTCACTTTAAACACCACTTCCTCAAGTAAATTCTGCCTGACCAATCTAAAATAACTTCCATTTTATATTTTATTTATCATAGCACTTATAACTATCTGACATCTTCTTTTATTCACTTTTTCAGTAACTGTCTTTCCTCTTTAAAACATAGCTTCCATAATCATAATTAAAATTGATGAGAACAAAAGAGTACCAAGCATGCAACTTATCAATAAATATTTATTGAATACAAAAAGTTTGATTTTTCTAAGAAAAAAATATATGAGCATATATCGGATAATTTATAATCATTTTAATTACATGATTATGAAGCATTATTTATTTATTTATTTATTTGGTATCAGGGATTGAACCCAGGGGCGTTCTACCTCTGAGCTACACCCCCCGCCCTATTTTTTATACTTTATTTTGGAACTGGGTCTCATGAAGTTGCGGAGGGCCTCACTAAGTAGCTGAGTCTGGCCGCGAACCCAGATCCTCCAGTCTCTGCCTCCCAAGTACTGGGATTACAAGCGTGCGCCACCACGCCGGGCATGAAGCATTATTTAAATTCTAATTATTTCTAGAATTATATGCACTCACCTAATCTCTCCTTCTCCCTTTCTTTCTGTCAACATAACATATTCTTAAATGTGGCAAGCTGCAGGCATTTTTGAGAAGACTCTTTCAATAATTTAACACAGTTAAAATGTAAGTTGCCTTCAAAAGGAAATTACTGAGCAGGGCACAGTGGCACATGCCTGTAATCCCAGCTACTTGGGAGGCTGAGGCAGGAGGGTTGCAGGTTCGAGGTCAGTCTGGGCAACTTTGTGAGACCTCACCTCAAAATAAAAAATAAGGCTGAGTGTGGTGGCGCACACTTGTAATCCCAGTACTTGGGAGGCTGAGACAGGAGGATTGCAGATTCGTGGCCAGTTTCAGCTACTTAGTGAGGCCCTCTGCAACTTAGCCAGACCCTGTTTCAAAATAAAGAATAAAAAATAGGGCTGGGGTATAGCTCGGATGTAGATTGCCCCTGGGTTCAATCCCCAGTACCACAAAAATAAATAAATAAATTAATTAATTAAAAAATAAAATGGGCTAGGAGTATAGCCCAGTGGTAGTCTTTGCCTATTATGTGGGAGGCCCTGGGTTAGATCACCAGTACAAAAAAAAAGGTGTGGGGGGGAATTACTGATATCTATTGATCAGTTTTCCAGATGTAATCTGATCTATGGGTAATAAGTACTTATTCCTTCTACAAATTTCAGAATTGGGCCCTTGGCTCACTATTCTCTGTTCTCTACACTTTTCCCTTGTCAAATTCCACATATTGCATTACTTTAATTACAAATCTCTACATATGCCCTCCAAATAGAATCACATTCCTATATCTGGGCTTCCTAATTAGCTGTCTAACTCTGAAAACTCAACACTTCTAAAACGAATTAGTCTGTTTTCCTCTCTACCCTACTTACTTTTTGTAGCCACTAAAGTCACTGTGTGCTATCACCTGGGTCTGGAATGTCCCCTGAAGGCCATGTGTTAGAGATTTGGTCCTCAGCTTGGCACCATTAGAAGATGGTGGAAACCTATGGAAGGTGCAGCCTAGAGGGAGGTTTTAGGCCACTGGGTCATGCCCTCCAACAGGACTGCAAGACACTGGTCTCTTTGGATTCCCAGTCACCATAGATGTGGTGAGCTGCTTGCTCCACCACACCTGCCTGACCCCCATGATATGCTACCTCACCGCAGGACTGAAAGGAATGGGTCCACCCCACCATGGGCCGAAACCTCCCAAAGTGTAAGCCGAAATCAACCTTCCCTTTTTAAAAGTTGATTAACCTCAGCTATTGTTACAATAATAGAAAGCTGATATAACACACTAATATAAAACTTTTGAGTCAAAAAGTCTATATGTTGCTTTTTAAAAAGTCTTTAGCATGTCTTCTCCTGTTCTTTCCCAATTTCAGGTTCCATCCCCTTCTCAGAGTATCACAACAGTCTCCAACTGGTTTTCCTAATTCCATACTAGGACCATTTTGCCCGCCCCCTGGAATACCGATGACAGTGAACCCTTCCTTAAATGCTATTTTTCTCATTTTGTATATCTGTCATATTTTGCTTCATGAACACCTCTCAAATCTATCTACCTCTCTTCATTTTCACAGCGACCACCCTTGTCCCAACTACAATCATCTCTGAACTCTTACCACAAGTTCATAACTAGTTTTCCCTCACCCACTCCTGCTTTCCTCCAGTACATATGCCACAAACTGAATGATCTGTTTAAACTGTAAATTCAAACATAGCAGTCCCTTGTCAAAATCATTCAGTGGCTTTTTGCCACACTTAGGTAAAAGACAAAAACCCCACAATGTCTGCCTAGCACTCTGACCTCAGCTTAGGCTATACTGCCTTGATTTCTATGTATTTCTGTACTCTACTCACACTGATCTTGAAGTTCCTCAAACATGGGAGGCTTCCTCCTGCCTAGGTGCCTTGCTATGTCTTGTCTCATGGTCTACTAATTTATGCCAGTCCCCTTCCCTTTATTCGGTCATCTTCTATTCTTTTCGTTCAATTTCTCATACTGTACTTCTGAAGATTTCCAATCTTGCCTTTTATCCCCAACTTACCCCTGTACTTCTCCATTGCAGAACTTATCATACCCATGACTAGTCAGTTGTGTAATTTGTTGTGTAAAGTCTAGTTTTCCAGCTAGAATACAAATTTCCTGATGTTAGGCATAAATTGATTAGGTTCATGGCTGCTCTCTCAGTGCTTAGCATGTGCCTTGCACACAGTAGACGATCAATAAATACTTGTTGAACATATCAAAGAAGAAACCCAAAATAGCAATCCATACTTTCCACCATCATGTCTATGTCCAGTGGCCAAGTTTCAAAAATATAAATAATCTGGCCTTATCCTATCTATCTACAAATATTAATCACCATTACTAAATATAAAGCCCTTCTCCTTTCTTACTCTCAAAAATATGCTCCACTCATTCATTCATCCAGGTCTTCATCAATCATTTTGTTTTCCTGTTCCATAATGTTCCCACCTCTATCTGACTTAATTCTAAAACTCTTTCATAGCCCAAATGCAAAGCTGCAAATATTACTTTCTCTACGTCCATTTTTCTTTACTGTGGATTTTTATAATGCTATTAATAAGTGTCCCATGATTTAATATTATCTCGCATTGTTCACTAATTTTTCACATTTATTAATCTACTCTCCTCAATCAGATACTGGGTTTCATAAAGTTAACATCATTTCTTATACTTTTTCTGAATCTCTCTCTCTCTCTTTTTTTTTTTTTTTGTTACTGGGGATTGAACCTAGAGGCATTCTACCTCCAAGCTATACCCCCAGCCCTATTTTATTTTGAGACAGTGTCTCATTAAGTTGTTGAGGCTGACCTCAAACCTGTGATCCTCCTATCTCATCTTCCCAAGTACTGGAATTGCAGGCATACACCACCATACCTGGCCTTTTTCTGAGTCTTCTTTCAAAGCTTTCTATCTCCCAAGCCTACACTCTGGACTGCATAAACAGCCCCTAGCACTGTATATTCTTATAAGGTACTCCATAATACTTGCAGGTTAATAGATTTTCTACTGGCCCAGAAATTCTTAATTGACTTCTACATATTTAGGTAGACCTTTAATGTAGGAGTAGCAGTATGGCCACTTGTATATTAAAGACTTCTTCTGTAATTAAAAGTGAAAAGTATGAAATTGTTCCAAGTAAAATATTTTAGCTGAAATTTCTGCTTTGTTTTATGATAAAGTCTATTGACAAATACCAGTTTGGTCCAGACTTTACCAGAGTCCTGAGTAAGTTACAAGACATTTAAGGTGCTAAGACATATTCAAGACAGTTGAGTTGCAAAGCCCATTCATTATATCTCCCAGGTTATTATTTGGTACCTCTTTGCACCAAAACAGAGTCCACTGTATCTTCAAAACATGCATTCATAGATTAAAATAGTATGGTAAGAATCTTGAAAGAGTTAATTGGATCGATCAAATGTTTAACCCATCTCCCAAATCAAGAACATTCGGTTTCAATAGTACATAGATAGGAAAGGACTACACTTTTTTGACAATTCACTTTCTACTAACAGGTTTTGTAAACATACCTGTTTCTTGCGTGTCAACTCAACAATCCACTGTTTGGCTATTTTCCAAGAATCATTGAACCTTATTGATAGGAACTTAATAGGAGCCTAACAAATGTTTCCTTGATTTGAGTTTCCCATCTTATGTTTGTTTTTTTGAAACCATGTTGTGTGAAAATGTGAAAAGAACTTTTCATGGTTTATATCAAATCTTATATTTCCATTTCTGCATGAAAATATAATCAATGATCTTAATTCTCCACATAGCTTTTCAATTGCAGGTGAGGTATTCAGAAAGATTAATTTTTGAGTCAAGAGAGTACTGTTTAGCAACATGTCTTTATTCATAATTCCTAAGATACATAAGGGAAATAATGGGGATTTCAAAAATGGTCCTTAGTCAAGGAAAAAATTAGTCCATAAGGCTTTGACCTTCATTTATTTCTTCCATCATCAGTTAAAATTCTAAGCATTTAAGGCCATTTACCTGCAGCATGCCTCTACAAATTAGGTATTTTAATCAAAGTAAAATAAAAAGATTTAAATTATCTGTAAAAAACTTTTGTTCAAAATATGTTTATAATTCTATGTTCTAGAATTCATTTCCCAGGTATTCAGTTAACTTGGCCCTATTCTATGGGCCTGACTATCCCCATATGCAGCCTTGGATCTTAAATATGTATCCTACAAAGATTCGAAAGTTAGCTGAGAGGTTGCTTGCAGGCACTCACTCACACACAAATGACACAGTGGTCTTACTGTATCTAAGAAAAGTAATCTGAACAAAGCTGAACAGCTTCAAGAGGGCTCCCATGTTGGGAGAACCAGCTTATTTAAATCAATTCCTTATATCCATAGGACAACAGCTATCTCAGAACAATTAGTCTCTTATTAAAATATATCCATTCTTTCATCAACAAATACTTATTGAGCATCTACTATGTGTAATAATCCATCCTACTATGGTGCAGTATATTCGACAGTGAGCAAGACAGTAATTTCCTTCCTCTACAAAACTTATACATATTCTGAGTGTCTGTGCATAGGAAAGGGCTGGGAGAGATGATAAGCAAATAAAGAGTAATTCTGGTTTCAAGGAAGATAGAATAAAAAATTGAAGTCAAAATTTTCAAATTAAAGAATATGCAATGTAAAAGGTACATCAGGAGCACACTTTTTTTACACAATGGACTATATACATATAATACATTGTTTAGCTAGCTAGCAAGATAAGCTAGAGAAATGTAGATTCATAGCCACATATTTAATCCAAGCAATCTTTCCAAGATCACACACCCATGGCATTCACTGGCCCACCATGAACAAAGGAAACAGCATCACATACAGGCAAAATTTTATATGCTTAAAAGTAGATTTTTTAAATTATAGATATGTTTATAAGCCAATTACTGAAAATAATTAATAAACAGAATCAGTAAAATGTCTAAATGAATTTTTAAAGTATTTGTTCTTCAGTTTCACTTGAGAATGTATATATATACCACTCATTCATCTGCCTTGAATTGTAACTATGCAAATTCCAAGTAAATTCCTCATATAAATAAATACACATAATGCAAAATAGTCCAATGAGTATAAATACTTACAATAAAAAAGTAAATTTTACACAAATGGCCAATTCCTATTTTATATATTGTTTATACACCTTCTAAAATTTATTTACAATCACCTGTTTTCTGGTCAATTGTCTACTCAGACAAATATAGATAATACAAACATCTGAAAAATTATTACTGTTGTATTAAATATCAATTCACATTCAAATAAGAATATTATATTCCAAAATGCTCAAGCACAGCCCAGCCTTATTGTTAATGCATCCTTACACATTTATATAGGTGCCTTCATAAATACTCCACTGTATTAAAAAAAATATCCTCTTAAAGGCACTTAAATTGGCAGAAATGATTTTATGGAAGCATACAATTAATTTGTGATCATGACAGGTATGTGTAGACTAGAGAATTAATGAAAAGCAAAGCATCTTAAACTAACAGGCTTTTAATGTTATGAATTTGATTTTTCAAGAAATACATGTCATTTATTTTCCAAATGGAATGATAGAAATACTTCCCAGAGCCTATCAATAGTATTTAAAATAAGATACTCATAACTTTAAAATACTGCTTTTACTAGTCATCATTTGTCATTAAATGTAACTGTATATTTGAGAGCTTTCTAATAATAGCCTTTAATTAAACCAAGGACTGTTAGAGGGTTTCCGTTGCCCTTTGAAGTTCTTAATTATTACTTGTATCCAGCCTTTTATGGTACACTTAAGGTTAAATTAAATAATTTAAATATACCTTGAAGAAAAATATGAAGACTTTTGCCTGTTTTAATTAAATCTCTGAATTTCAGGATTTGAAAAATAATAACATATGTTTTGATTTTTTTTCATGGCCGAATGGCAAAATGCTCGCTTATATTAAACAACAAAAAAAATGGTAGCTTTTTATGGGACTAATCGCTAAGCAGATGCATGTAAATGAGCTATTTTCTATGCATGGCTTCCAAAAGTGCTAATTAAATAGTTGGTATTCAAGGCTATGCTCGCTCATTGTTTAGTGACACACAAATCCAGCGATGTGTGCCAGCAGACATTTTAAGTTGAATGTTTTCTCCTCTACGGCCTTTGTCATGAAATGGTGGCACCATGATGAGAACACTAGTGTAAGCAAAACATTGAAATATGCTTTAATAATGTTTTAACCATGTAGTGACACTAGTCTAGTTTTCTAATGAATTTTTAATTTCTTTTTTCTTATAAGGGTGGTATGAGTTATCGCTGATGCATATTAAATCATATACATGAGTCATTTTCTCTAAATTTGCATAAAATGGCTAAATGCTAATGCACCAAATGGAGCTTACTATACGAAGTACAGCAAATATTCCCTTGAAGATTTTCTGCAATCAATCTCCCGTATTTCATTAGCAACCAGATAAGGTGTGGTCTGCAGAATAAAAAAGAAAAGTGTGTAGCTCATGAACTTATGAGGCTTCAGATGATTTCTACATGGTGATTAGAGTGGATTCTGCAATTAGAATTTATGTAGGTAAAACACACACATGCTTCCTTTAAAGGCACAGTGCCACAGGGGTTCTGAACAGAGCCTTGGCAATGTTAAACAATGAAAAGGCACCACTCGATTATTGTGATTTTTCTATATTCACAATTAAATGAAGAAAGCCATACTTGGAGTTTAGTATCATTTGATTGCTATAACCCTTACTCAAATTTTACAATTTCCTTACTATGATCATGAAAGAACTTCAAAAAAATAACCATGAGTGAAATGCTTTATTTCCCAACTTTCCCCTTTTTCCTTGATAAATAATTGTGAAGAATTTTCTGCACCTAATGTTTAACATTTAGAAATTATTTTTTCTATCACCAAAATACTCTTACTGAACTGGCATCAGGATTGCATGCCATACATATTACATCAGGGTAATAGTATTATTGGGCTAACTAGAGATGTTCACTTGAAGGATAAACTTGCTGCTTACTCCACTCATCAACCTTTTTCTCATCTCCCAATGTTTTCACCATCTGGGATATTTTTGACCTGAAAAAATTGGGGAAGGGGATGGCTATTTAAAAATAAATGTATGCTTTGCCCTACAGTTATTTTGAATTAGTCTTGATAAATAATTAAGGAATGCATAATATATTATTTAGATGCCATGGTCTTAAGAATTTGAGTGGTATTTCAAGTACAATTATAGTCATTTATTTATCAGTAGAAAATTTACATAATCACACTTCAAAATCCAGTGGACTGGAGAGATATCAGAAAGACACCCATGAATGTGGTAATGACTCTGAGCATTAGATTAAGTTAATAATGTAGTGATGCACATGATATTCTAATGTCTAGCACTGCAATATTTGATCACTTAAATGATAAAAGCATAAATATTTTTCTCTTTTCAACTGAATTTTATGCAGAAGGGCTCTTCATAGTATAAAATGCAATTTGGAAAATCAAAATTGAGTTAGACAATCTCTAATAAAATAGAGCTGGTTAAGTTTAACTTTTAATAAATAAAGCTAAATTTCTATTTCGAATGGCTAAGAAATAATTTTGTCCTAAAATAATTATTGGTTCATGAAAGTATTGTTCACTTCATGTATTTTGAAGTAGCAATATAGACCTTAAGACTAAAGTCCAGAAAAATGACAGAATCTCAAGTCCTCTCTCCTGTCAAGAGAGCACAGCATGCAAAGGGAGGATTACCTATTGGAGAGGCAACACACTTCCTGTTAGCTCAGTCATGCTATGGATTCTTCCTGAGCAGCTAGTTCATCTGAGACAAATGTGGCAGAAATATATGCAGTATTTGTACTGTACTATTTGAATCACTGGAATCCTATGTCATATCTGCAAACTGAGATTTCAGACTCTAATTGAGCATGAGTGTTCAGTATGAAAAACTAAGCTACTCAGCAATTTCTTACTTTATTTGGGAATAGCTGAACTTTTTATTACTTATATTAATCTAAGTAGTTACAAATTGTGATCAGTCAATTTATAAAGCAATGCAAATGTAAATTCATTAGTTAATTCTTATTTCCTTGCTGTCTAGGTATTTTTACTATTAGAACCACTTAAGAGGCATATACTATAAACCCTAAAGATGAAGACCTCTGAAAATTATTTTTCTTCCATTCCTGTCAAACCCACTTGCCATGAATTAGTCATGGTAATAACTTCATATTTAAGACTTTTAAACAGTTTTCAAGCTATTCTGCAGACCATTCAATATCTTCAACTTCAGATACCTAATGTCAGCGAACGCTAATTTAACTTTGCATATAGATCATATATTTCAAGGATAATTTAATACATTAAAATAATATATACTGAGCAGCTACAGTATACAAACTGTGTGCTTTTTTAAAATAAGCCCTAAAATTTATTTGAGTTCCTTTCAAAGACATGCAATAGTTTCAGGTACCTTCGTAATACTCACTGAATTAAAAATAAAGACTAAGTACACTTCTATTATTACTACACAAGAGATCTATCCTTGACAGGAAGCAAGTCCATGGATTTTGAATTTCAATGATACTAAATCTATTGTTGCCTTATGAAGGTATCATCTCCAAATAAATTATAGAAAGTTTTTTCATTAGACCAAGGTTGGTAAATACATAAATTCATTATGTCTGAGATATTTATTCAGTGAAAATATTTCTTAATCATACATGTTAGAAATTCTTCCATTCCAACATTTCACTCGTGTGTGTGTGTGTGTGTGTGTGTGTGTGTGTGTGTGTGCAGGACTTTTTTCCTAAAAGACAAAAATTTAAGAAACACTGTGGGTAATATTCTGTAAATCACTTGTTGTGATCTAATTAATAGAAGATGTTTATTGTTGGTTTGATTTTATTTGCTTGAGGTTTTTTTGTTGTCATTGTTGTTTTGTTTTTACACACAACCTCTATCTCAAGTGGCTCCTTCACCTTCCATTACAGGTTTTTACCAATTATTAAAGTGATCCACATCTATAGTTATTTCTGATCTCAGACTAGCTATTAATGATATAAGAAATAAACATTTTAACCTTGTCAAGTTTGAATTTAAAACTAAAAAATAACGCCAAAAGCCAGGTTGCAGTTAAAATTCTCATGATAGCTTGTTTTCCCAGGGCAAGTGACTATTAAAAGAAGCTCAAAGAACACAAGAAATCCATCAGATAGCTACTTAGTGACAGAGCCAGATGAATATTGTTAGGTAAGTGTTTTAATAACGCAGCATTTTCCAAGCACTTTCCCAGGATTATTTCTAATTGGCCCTGTCATATAGTAGTCGGAAACTGCCTTAAAACAGTAATCAGTTTGAAACTAGTTGAGCAAGCCTATGACAGAAAGTTAATAATATGCTATGAAATTTACCTGTGAAATGCTGAGCATGACTACTTTTTCAAAAGTGGAAAGTAAATGGCCTTTGTAATGCAAATAGACCAGTGGCAAGAAAGCCACCACCTTTGGAATCCTGAAACCTCACCATAGCTTCCAACTGATCTTGTGCACCCTTTGGTTAATAAAATCAAAATTGTTGTGACATGTTTGCCAGTGCCCTTCAATGTCACGAAAGTACAGCCCACAGATTATGGTGCGTCGGTGCACGCCAGGGCCCTGGTCCAGGTGCCCAGGCCCACCAGGCAGCAAGACCACGGGTGGCCTCCCTGGACTATTGAACATCACCTGAAGCAAGGACCAGGGTGGCTCCTCCTGGTTCCACCCTCCTTCCCCTCTTCCAAGACCCTGCTCTTTCCTAGCCTCAGCCGAGGGCTGAAGAGCCGGACCTGCTCCAGGCGAGGTGGATTTAGCCGGGTTAGAGTTAAGATGGTATCATTAGCTGCGCACAGCGTGACTTCCCGCTAATCCTCTCGGCAACTTACAACAAGTTTAAATGTCCATGCATGATGTTATTAACTGGCTTTAGTAAGTGCTTAAGACCCAGCTCTCTTTTTAAAGTAATCTCTGAACAAGTTCTACTGTATCCACCCAACAAAGAGATTAATATTTCCAGCAAATCTGATGGGAGAAAGATGCGCCCTGAGCTCCAAAAGAGCAATGAGGGTAGAGGTGGACGCGGCTCCGGTGAAGGACCCAGAGAAGCATGCGCTCCACCCCAGCCCTGAGCACCACCCCAGCGCCTCCCCGGGGAGGGGGACCCTATCCGGTGACAGCGCTCCATTAGGTTTAAAACGTGTGTGTGGAGGGGAGGGGCGCTATCTCTATCAATGATATTGCTCATATCCAGGGAAGAAGCCTGGGCAGAACTGGAAAAACTCAGAAGCAAGCTCCTTCATCACAAGTTGCCTGGCAGCCGGAGCAGGGGCCCCAGGGCAGGGGATGGCCGCCCGACGCCCAGGCGTGTCTAAACCTCGACGCCACCCCATTCACAAACCCACTCGGGATTCCCAAGCCACCGCCGACCCAGGTGGCCCAGAGGCAGGGCCGCGCTCTCGGGCGGAGGGGCCAGAGAGAGGCAAGCAAAAAGCACGGGGAACAGCCGTCGCGGACGCACCTCCGCGCGCCCCGCCCCGGAGAGGCTGACGAGCCCCGGCCCCCCGAAGTCCCGCAGCCTCCGCGCCGGCCGCGGGCGCGGGAACTCCAGCTCGCGCGCCCCCGGGCCCCGCGCGCCCCGGCCCCCCGCGCGCCCGCGCCCGTCCCCGCCCCGGGAGCGCGCGCGCCGGCGCACCAGCTCCGGCAGCTCGGCAGCCCGTCTCCCGGGAAACACCAATCAGACGCCGGCTTTCAGGCGAGCGCCCGTGCAGCCGCAGCGGCGGGAGGACCTGGGCGGGTGGCGGTCGCCGCGAGGCGTCGTGCGGCCCAGCGGCGGACGGGCAGGCTGCGCCGCTGCCAGTGCCTAGCCCAAACACTTGTGCAACCAGTCACAGAGCCAGCCGCCTCCCCCGCACGCCGCCCACACCGCGCACCGCGCGAGGCGGCTGCTAAGCCTGGCTATTTTTAGATCTCCAGACTTCGCTGTGCCCGCGCTGAGCTAAAATCGAGTCAAACACCACGCACAGTGATGTGCTTCTCTTTGAGCAAATATGGCTAAGAACTCCATATTTCCATGAATAAAGTCGATTATCTGCACTTTTTAAAGCTCTACCCCCTTTGCTCTGGCAGTTCGCTGCAAAGCGGAAAGCCACATGCTCCTACCTCAAAGATGGTCATCACCTTTCTAAGGAAGTGCACTAACTCCTGCGGCCCTGATTGAGGGCAGGCAGATATTCCTTAGCAATCCTAACTATACACTTTTCATTTCCATTCATCATCTTAGAATTAATTCCACAATAAAGTTGAACAATTCCCAGAAGGGGTGAAATGGATTGGTTCTCTGAGCAAATAGGAATGGAGGTTTCTGCTTATTTCCGTACTGGCTTAACTTGTGTTGAGAAACCCATGAACAGAGAAACAGGATAACAAAGTCATCCATTAAAATCCAGACACTGAAGAACTGCCCTACATGCCCCATTGCTGTAGGACCTGTTTAACTGTCTCGAAGTAGTAATGTTAAAACAACTGACCCAGTATCACAGATATCTTTTACTCAATAACTTTGGTTCTAATTAGTTGTTAATCTTAAGGGACATCTTGTCCCCTGTCTCCCATCTCACCACCACCACCACCCAACATCCATCCCAATGCAACATATTATGGTGTGTTTTACTTGCTCTAGCAAATTAGAGAACAGAAAGAAAGTGGAAAAGGGGTATTGATATTCCTAGGCCACAATATTTCCAGATATGTACAGATCCATAGGGTAAAATAAACCTAGATAATTAGCTACACTTTTATTATCTAGACACATTGTAAAATAAAACGTTTGGCTTCATCTCTCCATTTTTAAAAAGTTAAAATTCTCAAAATGCTAAAGTATCCTGAAGTGTTTACACGTCTATGAATAGGAAGAATGTTTCTGAACTTGAAATATACTCATCCTTATCTTTTATTATTTATCTCTTAATTTTCATCAGACTACACAAAATCAAATTAGAATTTCATATATTTCCAAATAAGAAAATCATTTTATTTTTAAAATAAACACAGCACTGTAGTAGAAAATTTAGTGTTTAGACTTAAAGAAAAACCACTTTAGAAAATCATTACATTTTGAATGTAAATAATGCATTTATCTCATTGCCATGCATATTAGTGGTAACTTTAATAGGGGACAGATACTGTTGATTATCCCCATTCATTCTCTGCAAAGATATTGCAGAGTTTTCCTATATATCTTTTTTAACCTCTCCCCAATTTCCATTTTTTGTTGTTCTTTGGGGTTTTGTTGTGACTGTGTTTATATTACATCCTCAATAATTCAATTATTTATTGACTTTTCATTGTTAATTTTCTAGTATCATAAAGTAGGACAAGGAAAATCAGTTGGTCTTATCTTTATATTTACTTTTAAAGGTATCATTTTTATCAGCCTATTTTAAGTATTTCAGGAAAAGATTCTTCATGTCAAAACCTGCAGTTAACATTCTTGTTTAGAAATACACAAAATACCTTTGACGTTGGCAACTCAGATGTATTATTCAGCAAAACAGCAATTACTCATTGTTTTGCACTTACATGTTAAGAACTATGCGACACTTGGTGACACAATAACAAAATTGCAAAGTCAATTATATTTAAAGTAGACATCCTAATAAAACACAACCAACTCCTTTTACTCTTTCTGAACTATTTTGTTTCCTTTTTCTGTTTACAGTCAAATAGATTGTGTGACTGTTAACTCTAAGGATAACTGATTTACACACATCATGGGGGGGTAGAAAATGGAGGGAGGGGTATAACCTAATGGGGAAGCATATTTATGAGGGCACTAGAATCCACCCAGGGAGGTACCAGAATCTTCTTGTATATTTTTTGGAAATGTACATCTGTGGGGTTCTTTTACAATGTCAATCACAGTGGCAAACTTTGAAAGAGCAATGGGCCGAAATTTAAAGCAAATTTTAAGTTAGATTCACATTAACAATTCTAAGCAGAACTATCGTAGTTAAACCCAAACGAAGTCCATTTATATTTAATAAGAGAGAGTTTCAGGTAGAAGCAGGTGTTTGTTTTATTCTATTTTAATTGCACAGTAAGCATTTTTGTAACTTGAACTTCCAAGTAATGAATTCCACTCCTCAACTCAGTCTGCAGCCTGAATTGAAATTCCCATCAGAAAATTAAAATGTTTATGTCTGGATAAAATAACTCCTTAATGAACCCTCTGATTTCTTTTCGTTTCTTTTTGTATTTTCTGTAGCCCCTCGCAATGATATTAGTTCTAGTGTGGGAAAATATTATAATTGAGATCTGGTAAGTTATTTGCAGACTTCAAGTTTTTCTTTACACTGTGCTGACATTTAGTACAGCCCTGGTGAGGAAAACAATACTACCATTCATAGCTCTAGACGTAGATTTCAATCGACTTAAGCGGGCACAATGAAACTTGGTCATTCACTGGTTACCCATATTGTGTTCTCAAATTTTCTCTCAGCAAAAGTATAATGACTCAGTATTGTATGGTTGCATAGACAAGGGCTCGGAACAAGAGACACTAGTTTTGTCTGACGGTGTGAGAAAGTCGTGAAGGGATCTTTTCTTCCAGATGGTGTTAAATTCAGCTGCCTTTTTAACATTGGCCTTGCACAGCAATCTGCTGCTCCCCTTTCACAAAGACTGCGCTTGGTTCCCACTAGTTAACATGCATGCTCACGCAACCTGCAACTTCACTCCAACTGTTTTACAATGCAGTGGTATGCTAAATAAACTTGATCTGGTTTCTGCCAATGTTAAAACTAGCTTTCAAAGAACTACTTAACTGATATTTACACTTCTTTTGACTTAAATGTACATGCCTTTGGAATATTTCAGATTTCAAAGAAATATCACCTTATTATAAGGTCATTGGAGAGATTAACTCGCACACCCTTCAGACCCAAGCTCAGATACGGTACCTCTCTTCAACACACACAAATAAAACAAAATGTCAGAAATTTGATGTGTAATAGAAAAAAGAAAAATTGGGACATGTTGCAGCAAGAGTAGTGGAACAGCAAAAAATAAAATGAAAATAACATTGAAATGTATTTTTATTGATCGATAAGTTATGTAACATTAGTATGATACAAAGCAAGTTTGATATGACAATGGCAAACACATAATTATAATATTGTTTATTTTCCTTCGATGTATATTTAACATATTTACATAAAAGACCAAGATGTAGGCAAAAGCTTCAGTAATTTGACTCCATTGAGTGCTTTCAGTAAACAATAGGTTTCTGCAGCAAACATCTTATTGCCTTAATTGAACCTCCTTGAGAAAGAAAACCACACACTTTGTAATGTAAATGTTAATTGTAGTAGACAATGGTTCTAGGTAAATAGCACCCCTGGACATGAAGTAAATGAAAGGAATACAGGCACTTAACAATGAAAGGTTGTTTGCACAAACAGTGCTTCAAATGTAAATAAACAAGGGTCTTCTCCATGGTCACTACTGTAGTAAAACTTTGGCACGTGTTCAGCAGCCAAATTGGGAATTTATGCATTAAAGTCTCTTAGAGTTTTTAAATGAAACTAACAATGGTTTTACAGGCTTTTCCAATCTGAAGTCTTATAAGGAGTTGAAGCTACAAAGGAAAATGTACTGCCTTTGAAGAAAAAGTATATATTTGGGAGTGTCAGTAATCTAGATCATGTGGAAGATAACAAGCTATCGGAGCATTTTCTTATTGCAGTGGTTGTATTTATGTGTAAACTTTGCCTTTACAGATGTTTGCTTGGTGACATGAGATGAAATATAAGAACTTTTACCAAAGGACTACAATGGGGACCTCCAAAACCCCAAAGTTTATGCCAGGCATAGTTATTTTTAGATTAAATAAAAAATGGCTGTTTGGAATGCACCTAGTTGGGACAATTCCAAAACAAACTTTTATCACACTGTTGTTGTAATCAACTTCCTATAGGATGATGAATTTATATATAGTTTTACTTCCAGTGTGCATCTATTAGCATAATCAGGCCAAGCTCCTAGGTGGGTCATATTATGAGGTAAACAACCAGATGTAGTCATAATAATGACTTTTCTATAGAGATACTTTAAAATACAACCCAGCCAAAACAAAAGCCCAAAGGTAGTCACAAGGCCATAAGTACAGACAGGATTTCACATGAGGGGCAGTCAGTAGTGGGCCTTTCTTGGAACCACTTTCTACTAGCTTTTCCTTAAATATTGAAGATCTCAACCAAAGAAGAAAGCCAAACTTAAGCATGGCCAAATTAAACAGCGGTTAAAAAATTAACAGAAACAGACTGTAATGCAGCAGCTACAGACCAGTTGGTGCCATTTGGGAGGCTGCAGATGGCTGTGGGTGGGAAATGCCTTTACTTTCTTAAGCGATGGAGATGAGTATGGTGTGTGCACTTGATGTTTTTTTCATACCCCTACCCCCCCACAGGGCTGTCTGTCATAGGCTGAAGGCCGCTTTACCACTTGCCCCCGAGCGTGGGAATCGGAGCGTCCTGCCGTTCACATCTCCTGCATTCCGTTTAGCGGAATCAATTAGGCAAGACAGACCCTCAGATCCCCCACCCCCTTTCCATTTTTGTCAGGTCTATATACGTCCTAATTATTTCAGTTTGGGATGCCAGAGCTGTTTCCTGGATAGACCTGATCATCCTTAAACAAAAAGAGAGGAGGCGCACACGTGGGTTGTGGCGTAAATGTCACTTTCATTTCCAATGCTAGGCGCAGAGTAAGACAGAACATTTTTTTAACACTTTGACAAGAGGGGAGGCGATCTCGTCTCCATCATGTCTTTCTGCTTCAGTAGCTTCCTCAAGGAAACCCTCTTGGAACAGAGAAGCATCTGTCCTTGTATTTTGAATAGAAGAATAAAAATCAGCCTTGGCTTTTTTTTTTCATTTTCCCTGCTAGTTCTAAGTACTCAGAAGATATAAATTATTAACCTTTCAGCATAAACTTTTCTGAAAGTCTAATTTCATAGAATTTGACATACAGCCAAAGTACATTCAGAGTAATTTCTAAGCACAATCTTCAAATCTGGGGGGAGGGGCCTCAGAAGGGAACTGCCCAAGTCTACATAATTATGGAATCATTTTTAAACTAGGTATCAGACATGTCTACAACAGCTTTCTAAGAAAAAAAAATCCCTCCTGTATAAACTTTTGCCTTAAAATAGAACAAATTGTACATGCATCTTTACTCATTAGCACTATACAATTCTCCTTTGCAGCTGGAACAACCCCTCTCAAAACCTGGCACCTTTATATTTCAGCATGTATGTTACTTAATTTCCTCTCATCCCACCTTTAGTCATAAGGAAAAACAAAAGCAAAAATAAAGTTAGATTCAATAAGTATTCCTGACCTTTCCGGTTTTTACTGTCTCTTGGTTGTAGTCTTTCATTTTCACATGCTCCCGGCGATCTTGAAGGAGTTTTTACTTTCGGTTATCTAGCTTTATGAAGACCAATACACTCATACAGCTAGATAACCAAAGATAACAACTCACTTCCCTCACATGCCTCTGTCTTCCTCTGTCCAGACTCCAGATCCGGATCCTTCCTGGCAGTGCCGAAGAGTAGTCCAGGATACTTCCCGGGCTCAAGATTCCTCCTTTTATGTAAATATGACCTGGTTTCTGTTTGTGTATGTGCGGCTAAAACATCCAAATAAGATTTGTTGCCTTCAGAGTTTATTCCGAACTTTTTTTCCCCTTTCAGCAAGTAATCTCCGGCAGCGTTAGCCAACAATTCATCTATTAATATCAGAAAAGAAAACCAGCTATTAAGGTGCAGCAAGCTGTTCCGAGTGAGCAGCAGCATCCATCCCTTCTCAGGCCTCTATTTGCATTGTAAATTGCTTCATTCTCACGCAAGACTCTTTAGCCTTCCTCTACAGAGATGTATAAAGCCAACGGCAATTTCCAGCGCAGGTTAAGGAGGAAGGAAAAAAATCCCATTCTATAGAAGTGACAGCTGATTCAAGGACCTGCTCCTGATCCTTTTGGGTTAGGCAGCACGAGCTTTTTACCCAGCGGTGGCAGCTTGATGGCACATATCTTGTGTGTGAGAGTTTTAGGGGGAAGATCCTCGATTTCACAGGGCTTCTAGGCTGGGGAGAAGATGCCGTCTTGCTGGTGTGCTGCTGCCCCCGGTCTGAAAGAAGGAGAAAAGGGCCATCATTGGAGGGGCTTTCATTGCCAAATTGTGGACCAGCCCAGCAAGGTCAAAGGTTCGAGACCGCGGGAGACCAAGGTAATGATGATGTCATGAGAAATCTCAAGTACATGGTTATTGATATGCATCAGTGATCAGCCAACTGCCCCACGCCTGCTGCCCGAGCAGCGGCAGCGGCAGTGGCAGCGGCAGCGGCAGCAGCAGCAGCAGCAGCAGCATTGCAACAAGCCCTATTTTCTCAATCAACATTTCTTCTGCTAGCACTACCGACTGCTCCTGGAAAAGCAACCCGCGGCCTTTTACCTCCTCGGTGCTAGTGTAGATCGTTCTAATATCCAAAGACTGGAAGAAATCTCTCTCTAAGGACAGATAAAAGCATTTCAGGTCTGGGGAACGTCTTTGCCTGCATTTCTCTTCTGGCAGATTGCATAGGCAGACAGATGGAAGGCACTTTGCTACTGCTTAAAGCAGGGCCTCGCTTTCTGGGGCTGGGAATCAGATCTGTATTACGCAGTGAGTCGATGTGTGATTAGATTGACAATTTGCTCTGGTGTTGTGTTTTTAGTGGCTTCACAGCTCAGTCATGTTTTGTATCTATGTACCATGGCGTTAGGGCAGCGTATTTTGTTCTTTAAGTTCAAACTGTATGCTCTAAGCAGGCCGGCTTCATCCTGTTTTTTTTGTTTGTTTGTTTGTTTGTTTATTGACTGCATGTAGGGTGTGTGTGCTAGAATGCAGCACAGGTAAACATTGCAGCAATACTTTCTAACGTTGTACACAACTCTGCTGTAATAAAAATGCTGAGCCTTTGTCTATTGTTTTAAACATCAACTTCATACAGAAGGACAAAATGAACTTGTCTTGCTTTTGAAACTATGAAAAAAAGTATTGTTACCTCCTGAAAAATACAGATAAAACACCTGGATGTTAAGAGCATACCTTTACCCCACCTTCCCTTTCTCCACCCCCATTTCTCCTGTCTAAAAGGGAATGTTGTTTTATTAATTAATTAGCCTCATTCCTTTTCTTAGAACTTTTCAAAGTATGCATATGATCACTCCAAGGAGTCCTTTTCTTCTCGTTACTTCCTAATGGATAATCTATGTCTAGCACATCTATAATATGTATAATTCTAACATTCACATATCCCTCAAGAAAACATCTGAGGTCTACATAAGATGCATATTCACTGTGGGTGAACTTTATGGACTGTTTTTCAAAATTCAAGTTATGTTTGATGGTGTTGCCATTCTTTAAAATATATGCTACAAGAGAATATAGTGAATCTTAATATTCACTGCACACACCACTAGTTTATCACAATACTCTCTATAGGTTGGCTATTTTCCCCAATGATTCAAACACTTTCAGAATTCACATACACTCTTTCATTAATTCAGTAATTTATTCATTTAAGACATGAGTATGAACATGCTTATCCAATTACATACAGAGCACATGTATGTAAACCCTATAGGAAAGACTGACAAATAAAGAAAACCAGAATTGCTAGGAAAAGCCCCCAGTGAAGAGTTTAAACAGTAATATCACACCAATTAAAGATATGACTTAGTAACACAGATGCCAACTTTTCCTTAGACTTTCATTTATTTAGTTTTGTGGTAAGCCTTCTAGTTCTGATTATTTAGAAAAGACTAAGTTGTGGAAATTGCTTATCTATATTTCTTATCAAATTATGGAAGAGGTAAGATCAGAGATGGTTGTATTAGGTTATATACAAAGTACACATGCAAACTACATGCTAATTCAGAGAAACACACTTCTGGAATAATTGTTCCTTCTTGAACTATTTGGTCACAACATAAACTACTAACTAAAAAGTTAACACATCATTGAGGCATATGCCACTTCTGACATTATGTAAAACTCGAATGAGCTTTGAAGCCTTAGAAGACTGAAGAGTATTGTGGCCTTTGCTTTCCAAGACCTAGAAGCAGAATGATTAGTGATTCGGCAGGTGTTACATAAAGCAAGCATGTGATCAAACAGATTCAATTCCTTGAGTCAAAACCCAAGAAATTCGAGATATTTTTAGAATGTCTTTTTGCTTTGTGTGTGTGTGTGTGTGTGTGTGTGTGTGTGTGTGTATATATATATATATATATATATATATATATATATATACATACATACACCTGGGTGGGGGATGGACAAAGTAGAAGGATGTGGTGCATGTATGACTGTGTATGACTGTGTATGTGTTAACCCCATATTTGTGTGAATTTGAAAATTGTTATGGCTATACTTTCACACTTAACAAATATATGCATTTTTAGAACCAAAGTAGCCATCATGAGAGCCAACACATTGAACATTTGAGGTGCTTCTACAATCAGAAGCTACAAAAGATACTGTCTTAGAATAGCATCTTCTAGGGCAGCACCACATAGACATATCAACTTACTCTAGGACTGACCTCCATGCCTGGTACACATACCATAGATCCACCATTGGAGGCCCAATAAGTGAAATGAAACAAGAGGAAGATTATGGGCAGTCTGTCCATTAGCCATATAGCCAATTAAATATTTTACCTCTCCATCATCTCTCAGGCTATGGAGTGGGGGAAGACACACAGTGAAGCTTAACATTGAGCCCCTGATTATTTCAATTTGTCAGAGTTTATATTATAGTTTATCATATATTTTCAAGACTGTAGTATCACATAGGATGCCAGACAAGTTAAAACAACTGTGCAGCTCTGAAGATTCCCAGCAATGTCTGTCACACGTTGTTAAGAGCTCCTCTTAACACCTACATGTTTTAAAATCAGACATTTCTGCTCTCAAGAAGCTGTTTAGCTGAGCTACAGAATGACTATTTTGAAATCTGCATATTGAAGGATATACTGAATTCAAATGGTCTGCCTGCTCACTCTCTAATATATTCCCATTAATAACTAGTAGATTAGGATGTGATTGTCATGCTTGTTTTCTAATCTTTTTATAGGCCTCCAGATGGCTGAAATATGAAATGAAACATCCTGGTTTACTTGGGAATAAACAATCTCTGCTAAAGTTAAAAATAAAAAAAGTTATGATTTTCCACTTACTTGGATCAGAATTATGCTATTTCATAAATTCAAATACATCAGGTTTGTCACCAATATTTAGAACATCTCTGAATCCTATTCACACTATTGAAGAGTACATAAAGAACTGGCCTACCACCAAAATCCCTTTTTAATATTTGGTTTGAATGATTCTCATTCATGCAAACCTCAGTCTATGAATACAGTCAAGACTACCATTTTCTTTATAAAAGCCATTTAATTTATAGCAATTTGTATAGTTCAGGTAAGGTTCTTGACTGGCTTACTTTCTAATAAAAATGTTCTATTATTTATTCTGTATTCTGAATTTCCTTTTCGTAGGCAGTTACAGTTTATGCTAGTGCTATGCTTAATATATGACATACAAAGGCTCTCTACAGGGGGAAAAACTGGATATACGGACACAGATTTTTCTGGAATTCTATCTATTGCATTAGAAGATATGCAATACACTGCAGGCCTGCCACCCAGTAAATAATATTGTTTTGATTTTGTACATCACTTTGATTTTATCAAATGTAAATTCTTAAATTACCTTTGGTTGGTTGGATGGTCTTATTCATTTTATGCTTCCTTGCAGTCTCATCTGAAAAATAGTCAAGAAAACAAATGATCACAGTTTATATATATATATATGTATATATATAATCATATCTAGATATGGCTTCATTTAAAGTATTGCAGTTACCATGCATCCTGAAAATGCCAAGAGAGTCCATAAAACCCCAGTATGGTATATCCTGGGTCTCAGCACCCACAGGGTTAAATGTGCTAATTTGCATTTAAATGGAGACATGCATGATAATGGGAATGCATAATATGCAGAATCTGGAGGGGTTTGGGAAATTAATTTTTTCTTTCTCCTTTTCTTTTATTTTTAGCTTAGAAGGAAGAGGAACTTAAGAAACATGGGGGATTTGAACCTTGTAACCTGCCATACAAAAGAGGAGTGAGTCTTTCCATGTAAGGATTTTAAGACTGGAACAAAGTCCTATTTTCTAAATGTTTAAGGGACTGAATTTCCAGGCCTTTCAAACAATGGGAATCCCTGGATAAATGTCTAATCCATTAGAAAGATGCAAATAGTTTACTGTAAGGCCACAGCACGGTGAGATGTGCATTCACATCTATGGCTCTTGATTGGCTCTTTCCTCCACTAAATCAATGAATAATGTAAAACCTGATTGCTGTAAAGTGGTGAATTTTTTTATTCCCTTCTCCCATCCCCCCACTATCCAATATTCAGGAAGTCTTACACTCCCAAACATAGGCTGCTTTTCTTTTATGCTTTTTTATGCTTATTGTTATTTTGGACTGGTGGGGTGGGGCTGTTTTGCAAAATGAAAGTACAGCACTGGTTCAATTATGCTATTAGTAGCTCGCTCCTGAAAACAGCGCCCTAATTACTGGTGCTACGGTGGAGAGGAAGGGTAGCTGGCAGATGTAGCACCAGAAGAGGGAGGAAACTGGATCTGAACCTGCCTTTCTGGGCCCAAGACAGCCACAGTTCCAAAGGGGCCCCGGCCGTGGCCGTGACTTGACAGGGCCTCCGGTGCAACTTCTGATCAATTCCACTTCTGCCCTGACCCCTCCAGACAGTCCCCCATTCAAGCACCGCGGGTACATTTGCAAGAGAAAACCCGCAGACCCTAATGCAAATACGTTGCTAGAGTTCCCACCGCCCTTGGTTTCCGCATACAATTCCAGGACGGAAGGAGGTCTTGCCTTCCCCCACCCGGTCTGTGCCCTAAGCAAACAGCCAAGACCTGGCTCGGCTCCGATACCAGAAGCGCCTGTAGCTGAACCGCTCCAAGTCCCAATAACTAACCGTGAAGGTTGCATGTTGATGAAGCTGAACTTGGGATAACCCTGTAAAGCGGCCTCTCGCCTCCCCAAATCCAAAAGGCAAAGAGAAAAAGGAAGTGGAAATCCACAGGAACGACTTAGTTACTGTACATAAGTTTCCCACCAGGGCCTAATCAGATCCTCGCTTCGTCGCCAGGTAATTGCAACTTTAGGACGGTTAAAACGAGGAGAATTAGTCAAAATGCGAATCCGGAATCCAGGAACGCAAAATACAATTTCATTTATCTGTAGATTTTAGAGGGAAAAGTCCCACCACCAACAACACAAAATTACATACAAAATTCCCTTTTCCAACGCGAAATTTTCCTGGCATCTTTCTGCCATTGGGGGTCAAGCTGGTGGATAATTAAGAGTCCTGGCTCAGACAACTCACGAGATCAACAGGTTTGGCATCCGAGGAAACACAATCAATTAGCTGAAGCAAAGCCCCGGACTGGCGCTCGGAGCGGCCCGCGGCGGCATCCGCGGGCACCGGCTCGGGGACGAGGTGAGGGGTACCCGCGCGGGGCCGCGGAGGACACTGCTGGCCCCGCGCCGCCGGCCGCGCTGCAGCCTGAGGGCCGCCAGGATACTCACTTGATTTCCCAGAGCCAGGCAGTGTTGCCCCCCAAATCCACCGGACAGGAATCGAGGCGCCAGACAGAAGACAAGATCCAGTCACAGCGCGCCGCTGCACACAAACAGGCTCCTTTCGGCATCTCAAAAAAAAAAATTTTTTTTTTCAATCATTCCTCTCCTAAGCACATTTAAAACTGCCGCTCAATTCCACATGGTGATTCTTGCTTGATTGCGTCTAAGATAGTTTAAACGGGTCTTCCCTTCTGGGGCGAGAGAAGGGCGCAAATGACCAAGGAGGAAAAAAGCCAACTTTTCCCCCCACGCCAGGCGCTCGCTCCGTGAGCCTCGGAGTGGAGAGTGAAGTGGTGTGTGCGAAGCTCGGCAAGTTTTTGGGGGGGCTGTCCAAGGTCTAGTCCAGCCCCCTCTGCCGAGGAGGACGTGCTCTGAAACTCAACCAATTTCCCCACTGCTTTTGTTACTGATGAACTGAAGCCCTATTGTTCATCCATTGCCACGGTCTTTTTCAGTCCCCACACTACGTTCTGCGTTGCCAGAGATAATGAATTTGCACCCAAACCTCTCATAGTCCCCTCCTGACAGACGGAACAAATTAGAAATGTCTCGTCTGAACGAGGACAGTGGCTACATTTTCCTATTGTAGAATGCAAAGCACACATTTCTTTGGAAACTTCTCTTGCCTTTTCTATCTTTTATTTTCTTCTTTTCCTCCAGTACTTCCCCCCTCTTGGTTTCCTAACACATTTTTTTTAAAGAATCGCCCTGTCTCGTTTTTCCATTGCATCATTTTGTGTAACTTGTGGACCTTTCTACCTTTCCACTCCTTTCTTTTTTAAGGACTCCCTTTGCAATTTTATTTACAAACTTGGAGAATGACCTTTTGACTTACAGACTTTTTTTTTTAAGAAAGGTCTTTTGGTTCAAGTCCCCCTTCCTTTTTCCTCCCCTTTTTTGTTGTGGTTGTTAAATGTTTGGCTAAAGACAAGCAGTACATTATAAGGATTTTTATTCCGTAAACTCCAGTGCTATTCAAAAGGTACCAGGGACGCGCCATAGGGGTTATCTATTTGAGGAGGAAGAAAAAGTGTGTGTGTACGCGTGTGTGTTTTCTCCAGGGAGAGACAGGGATGTGGGAGGGTGGGGGTGGAAGTGTGCAGAGAAGGGAGGGTGGGGGCTTGCAGGGAGGGCTTCCTGCAGCCCCTGCGGGAGGCTGTCAGGGGCGTAGGCGCGGGAGGGGGCGGGGAGGCGGTGCCGAAATCCGTCCCGCGGCAGGCTGTGTGCCCCCCCCCCGGACCTGTTTGCGCGCCCGGGGCTGGCTGCAGCCTAGGCGCGGGTGTCTGCACGCCGGGGCGGTTGTTCCGAGCCTGCGCGCGTGCTACCGGGGGCGGGGGGCGGGCGGGAGCGCCGGAAAAATTCAGACGAGTGGCCCGTATGTAAATGTGGCCCGGGGGGAGTGGGGAGGCAGTAATGAGAGCCGCGGGCGCACCGCCCCGCCGGCGGCCCCCAGCTTTCCCGCCAAGTGCAGCCCGAGGACGGATACCCATGCGTGTCCTTGGCGGGAGGACCCCCGCCCACCGCGCGCGCCCGTCCCCGCGCGCACGCACACGCTCCCCTCGCAGGCGTGGGGCCCAGTGGCCACGAGCGTGTCAGGAAAACAAAGCTGGGGTAGCGAGGTGGAACGAGGAAGCCGCAGCCCTGGCGGCCTGGCCGAGGGCTGGTCTGGGAAGACCACACCGCGGCCTCTGGCGCTCCTTCCTTGACCGCCTGCAGCTCTGAGCCCTTGGCCCCGGCTGCCGGGGAGCGGGCGGCCCGCACGGAGCAGAGGCGTGTGTGCACAGGGAGGTGCCGGCGGCCTGCACCCGGTGCGCGGGCACGCACATGCCGGCGCGGGCGGAAGGCGGGGAGCCGGAGGCCTCCAGGCCGCGCCTCCGAGAGCCGCCACCTCCGCGCGGAGGCTGCCGAGCTCCTCGTGAAAAACACCAGGCCCAGCCCAGCAAGGCAGCGGCCACGGAATGGCTCGCACAAGTCCCCTTCCCCAGACAATGCAGTAGGAACGGCCTGGCTGCTAAAGGGACGCCTTTTGGAGCCTCTCCTTTCAAGGGGGTAACCACAGCCTGGAGCTCTGGCCTAGATGGCTCCGCAGACAAGTCCCAGAAGTGGCCATGGTGAGACACTGATCGCCCATCTCACTCACTGAGCTCGTCTGGATGCTCACCAGCCCAAGCACCTCCCAACACACACACACACACACACACACACACACACACACACACACACACGACACTCCCATCACATTAAAACGCGCGCTCCTGGCACTGCTGTTAATGAAGCCGACGCGCATAATGAGTGCACAGGTAAATAGGTACCAAAACGAGAAGCCCTTGCCAGTCGGCGGGCAATTTACCTCTCCCTACTGGGAATGTGTGTAGCTTAGCGTGTTTAGGAGTGATTTGCTGTTGTCTGTAGTCTCCCCCTCCTCTTCTTGTGGAGAGAAGAAAAAAGATCATGTTCCATTGTCAGTCTTCTTTCTGATAAGCTACCCAAGCGCTGGTCTAAAACACTTGGGATTTCGTTTGGTTTGTTATCTGTTGTTTTCGGTTTGTTGTTTTGGGGTGTGTTGTTTTTCTGGGGAAAGCAAAAGACTGTATTTGGTGGGGCTCGAGGCACAGGACGAGAGTCCGCGTGTGTGGCGGGAAGGCTGGCGAGGCTGGGAGGCGCGGGGAGGAGGGAGGCCCCGGCTTGTCCTCCCCCGGGGCTGGCACCCGCCCCCCGGGCACCTCGGGCCTGCGCTCGGCCCTGTCGCCGCCGCCCGCGCTTGCGGGCTCCGCCGGCTGCCGCTCCGTGTTTTCCCCCATCCCGGCTTCACGTTCAAGGTTTAGCTGCGAGGTCACGTCCATTGACGTCAGCTCCCTGTCTGCCTCTACGTCCGGCTACATTTACATACATCAAGGAAATTAGGGCATTAAAAAAATATGCAAATCCTGCGCGGAGAGGAGCGGGTGCATTCCTGGCGCGATCGCCTTTTATTGAAGCTTTTAATTAAAGGGGCCAGTTGGCGAGCCCCTGAAACAACCGCCAAAACCCCCTAAAAGAGAAAAATAAACGCTGTAGCCTTCGGGAACGGTTGTTTCGGCTCCTGTTCTGTGGGCGGCTGAGGACCGCCGGCTGCCCGGCTCGGAGAAGAACAGGTTAGAGGAGGCAGCTCCAGCCCATGCATAATCAGGGCTCCGCGGCGCCTCCATTCTTTCCTTCTCCTCCTCCTCCTCCTCCTCC
>PVJS01004920.1:0-66699 GCA_004027185.1 Glis glis | reverse complement strand
GAGAGAGAGAGAGAGAGAGAGAGAGAGAGAGAGCTGAGGCTGGCCGCGAACCTGGATCCTCCGGTCTCCGCCTCCCAAAGTACTGGGATTACGAGCGTGCGCCACCACACCCGGCGCCTATACTTTATTTTTGAAACAGGGTCTCACTAAATTGCGGAGGGCCTCACTAAGTAGCTGAGGCTGGCCGCGAACCTGCAATCCTCCAGTCTCCGCCTCCCAAGTACTAGGATTACAAGTGTGTGCCACCATGCCAGGTTTGCATGCTCGCGGGCTCTCTCTCTCTCTCTCTCTCTCTCTCTCTCTCTCTTTCCTCCCTCCCTCTCTCTCTCTCTCTGGTTTCCCTGTCTCCCCCTTGCTGTCAGCTTTAGGAAGGGACTTAGCTGAGCCAGAACAAGGGAAGCCAGATCTAGAAAGGAGATGGAGTTGAAGTGGGGAGTAGAAATGGCAAAGGCCTTAGCTGCGGGAGCGAGTCTGTACACGTGCGGTACACGTGGCGCTGCTAACACACCCAGCTGTGCTTACGGCAGGTGCACCGAGGCGAGGCCGGCCGCCCAGGGCAACGGGAGCACCCAGCCTTGGGCAGAAGATACGGCCAAGAGGAACTGGGGCTGGCACGCGTAGAGGCCCAGGCAGGATGGGAAGGTGGTCAGCCAGGGCCGGGGGGCTGTGGCTGCAGATGGCACCGCTCCTGGGGTTTATTTAGAAAAGGACCCGGCTCTCCAGGGAGGTGAAGCCGAGCCAGGCTCGGGCTCAGAAGCAGAAGCTGTGGCTTAAGAGAGAGCCTTGATTACAAAGGCCAGAGCTCAGTGCTTAGGACCCGTCTGCCTATCGGGAAAGAGGTTTGCAGCCCTGGAATTTAAGCCTGACACCTCAGCTAGGTGTCACAGGGCCCTGTGTTACCCCACCCAGGCCCACGGAGTCGTTTCCAGAAACAACTTTGTATCTCACTGAACGCAGGCTGACCATTTGCACCTGTCAGTTGCCTTTGTGCCTGTGACCCCAGTAGCAAAGGGAAGGGAAGTCTCTTCCCCCAAAGGCAGTTTCCTCTTCCAGCTCCCATGGGCCTGTTATGTATAATCTTTTTTGTGTGTGTGTGGTGGTTCTGGAGATTGAACCCAGGGACATTCTACCTCTTAGCTATACCCCAACCCTATTTTTATTTTGAAACAGGGTCTTGCTAAGTTTTTGAGGTTGGCCTTGAACCTGTGATCCTCCTGTCTCAGCCTCCTAAGTACTGGGATTACAGGTGTGTACCACCATGCCCGGCTACATATAATTTTTATTGAGGCCCTCTGCATGGTGCCGGAATCCTGGTTAGAATCACACTGCCTGAGCTGGGCAGTAATCCCAGTACTTGGGAGGCTGAGACCGGAGGATCCGGGTTTGCGGCCAGCTTCAGCTATTTAGAGAGGCCCTCTGCAACTTAGTGAGACCCTGTTTCAAAAAATAAAGAATAAAAAAATAGGACTGGGGGTGTAGCTCAGAGGTAGAATGCCCCTGGGTTCGATCCCCACTACCACACACACAAAAAAATATCAAACTGCCTGGTTTGACCCTGGCTTCCTTTGGGCAAGTTATGCAACCTTAGTTACTTCGTCTGTAAAATGGAGATTATTATTATTAATTGGTTTTGCTACTGCAGATTGGAATCAGGGACATTCTACTTCCCAGCTATACCCCCAGCCCTTTTCTTTTCTTTTTTTTTTTTTGTTTTTTGAAACAGGGTCTGGCTAGGTAGCTGAGGCTCTCCTCGAATTTGCAAGCCTCCTGTCTCCCGAGTACTGGGATTACAGGCATGCACCACCATACCCAGCTAAAATGGAAATTATAATAGTACCTACCTGGTAGAATTGTTGTGAAGATAAAAGCCACCAGTGTCTGGTCCTAGAACTGCTGCTTATTATTATTTTTTTATTATTTTTATTTTTTGGTACTGAGGATTGAACTCAGGGGCATTCTACCTCCAAGCTACACTTCAAGCCCTTTTTCTTTTATTAATTTTTTGTTTTGAAACAGGGTCTCACTAGGTTGCTGAGAGTCTTGTGAAGTTGCCAAGGCTGGTCTCAAACCTGCGATCCTTCTGTCTCAGCCTCCCTCAGCCTCTTTCCAGTGGGATTACAGGTATGCGTCACCAAACCCAGCTTGGTCACCATCCATCCCTTCTGTGTACCTTCTAAGCGCCTCTGGACTAAGAAACCAGATTAAGATTTTTATGAGGATTTCTATCAACAGGACAGAGTTCCTGAGTGAAGGCCTAGGAGACCTTCTAATGCATAGAAGGTGTGGGTTTTAGAAGATGGACTGTATACCACTGATTTTGGGGGGACTCAGAAGTAATTTTTCCTCCCTTCCCTTTTAATGTTCATTAGGTCGAATTACAAGAGCCAGAGAAGCAACCAGAGGCATTCCCCTGGCCCCCGCAGCAGAGAGCAGTCCTGCGGGCAGATTAACTGCTACTATGCTCTTCTGTTCGGAGTTGAAAGTGCTAAAAAGGGAGAAGAAACTCTAGGCCACAGAAATGTAATTGTATTGTAATCCTGCCAGAGATCCTCCCACTGCGCTCCTATAAATGTCTCCTGTCCTGGAGAAAAAATACAGGGACTGTGACGAGCACTTTTTTCCAGTTAAATTAATGAACTACACTCTCCACAAAACTCAGGTTCGAATGGCAATGCCCCCTTGGGCATCGGTCTCTCCCAGGAAACCTGGCCCTTTGTCTTGGAGACACAAGCTCCTGGTGGGGTTTGGACACAGAGTGATGTTGAATGTTTCTTTAATTGAAATTGGGGCTGACATGGCAATCCACAATTAGGATTTTTCCACTTTATTCTTTTTTTGTGGTACTGGGGATTGAACCCAGGGGCATTCCACCTCTGAGCTACACCCCTGGCCCTATTTTATTTTTTATTTTGAAACACGGTCTCACTAAGTTGCTGAAGGCCTGGCTAAGTTGCTGAGACTGGCCTTGAACCTACAATCCTCCTGTCTCATCTTTCCAAGTACTGGGATTACAGGTGTGTGCCACCATGCCTGGCTAGATTTTTCTACTTTTTTTTTTTCTTATGTTACTGGGGATGGAACCCAGGGGCATTCTAACTCCAAGCTACACCCCCAGCCCTCTTTTTTATTCTTTATTTTAAAACAGGGTCTCACTAAATTGCAGAAGGCCTCACTAAGTTGCTGAGGCTGGCCGTGAACCTGTGATCCTCCTGTCTTGGCCTTCCAAGTGCTAGGATTACAGATGTGTGCCACCACGCCTGGTTAGATTTTTCCACTTTATGGTATGGTACTTTGGATTTTGATTCTTTCCTGGGCCAGCAATATGTGGTTATTCTCTTGAGATGCTGGACAGCAGCCGGGCGTGGTTTCACGCGCCTGTAATCCCAGTACTGGGAGACTGAGACAGGAGGATCTCAGGTTCAAGGCTAACCTCAGCAATGTATGGAGACTCTCAGCAACCTAGCAAAACCCTGTTTCAAAACAAAAATAAAAAGGGCTGGAGGTGTAGCTCAGAGGTAGAATGCCCCTGGGTTCAATCCCCAGTACTACAAAAACAAAACAAAACAAAATGAAACATCTGATTTTCCTGAGAAATTGATCAGGCAGGTGTTAATTGGATGGCATTGATTTCTTTGTTAAATTTTATTTTGTCGTATCATTTTATTGCTAGGAACCTTGCACTAGTTCCATAGGATGCTTCTTTTTCTTCCTAAAAAGAGTCTCTGCTTTCTCCAATTATATCTAAATGTTCTTTGCCTTCTAATGCTACCCAAATTGTGCTCCACACACCATCTTCCCTTTCTCCCCACCCCACCTCCACTTCCACCCTTTTTAGTTACTGTGTAGGGGAAAGAAGAGCATACTTGGAGCCAAACAGACATGAGTTTGAATTTTATATCTGCTGCATATAAAGGGATAATCTGGGGAAGTTACTTAACCATTTGAAAAAGCCTTAGAATATTCATCCATAAAATAGGTATATTAAGTCCTTAAACAAATACCGGAGGACTCAAGGAATATGGATTTCTCTTCTCTTTTTGTGTGTATTCTTGATTCCTTGTCTAATCTGTGTGTGTGTGTGTGTGTGTGTGTGTGTGTGTGTGTGTGTGTTACTAGGGATTGAAGCCAGAGGCATTCTACCTTTGAGTTATACCCCCAGCCCTTTTTTTTGTTTTGTTTTTTGTTTTGAAACAGGGTCTCACTAGGTTGCTGAAAGTCTTGCTAAATTGCTGAGGCTGAACCTGCAATCCTCTTGTCTCAGTCTTCCAAGTACTGGGTGGGATTTCAGATGTGTGCCACTACTCCTTCCTTCCTTCCTTCCTTCCTTCCTTCCTTCCTTCCTTCCTGTGCTGGGGATCCAACCCTGGGTCTTGTGCATGCTAGGCAAGTGCTATACCTTTGGGGTTACATCTTTTTTTTTTTTTTTGCGGTTCTGGGGATTGAACCCAGGGGCATTCTACCTCCGAGCTACACCCCCAGCCCTATTTTTTATTCTTTATTTGGAAACAGGGTCTCACTAAGTTTCGGAGGGCCTCACTAAGTAGCTGAGGCTGGCCGCAAACCCGGATTCTCTGGTCTCAGCCTCCCAAGTAAGGGGATTACAAGCATGCACTACCACACCCGGCTTCTGGGCTACATCTTGACCAGACTCTTTTATCTGATATTTAATGTTAGTTATTGTCATTTTTAATTTAAATTAAATTTATTTTTAACTGATACATAAGATGTATCATTTGCTATGTTAGTTTTCCCCCATGTAATTAATCAGCCTCCTAACATTGATTTTTTAAAAAAAAACAAGCACTATGTATTTTTAATAAAAGAAGTAGAGTAGGATTCAGAGCAGCTGTGTTTGCTGTTGGCATGGCCATTACAGTACCACATTCACAGAAACCAAAGTTTAGAAGTAAAAGAATGACTTTTGTACCTCCAGCTACCAGTGATGACCCATAGCCTCAGCTTCTAGCATTTATTTATTTTGTGTTTGTTGATAGAACTCAGAGACAATTCTGTGAAGCAGATGTTTGAAAGGTCTGATAATGATAGAAGGTAATTTCTCACAGAAATGAATACATTCTCCAGCTGGGCAGAGGGTATGACATCACTCTTGGACATGTCATTTATTCATTCATTCACTCATTCATTCATTCACTCATTCATTCATTCATTCATATAAATCATGTATATTTATGGTGTATTACATGATCTTTTGTTGTATATATACATTGTGGAAGGATTTTTTTGTGTGTTTGGTACTAGGGATCGAAGCCAGCAGCATTCTTTCTGTGGACTACACCCCTAGCCCTATTTTATTTTATTTATTTATTTATTTATTTATTTATTTATTTATTTATTTTGCAGTATCGGGGATGGAACCCAGGGGCGTTCTACCTCGGAGCTACACCCCTAGCCCTATTTTTTATACATTATTTTGAAACCGTGTCTCACGGTTCTCACGAAGTTGCGGAGGGCCTCACTAAGTAGAGAGAGAGAGAGAGAGACAGGAAGAGAGAGCTGAGGCTGGCCGCGAACCCAGATCCTCCGGTCTCCGCCTCCCAAGTACTAGGATTACAAACGTGTGCCACCACGCCTGGCTTATTTTTTATTTTGAAACAGGGTCTCACTAAGTTGCTGAGTCTGGTCGTGAGCCTGCGATCCTCCTGTCTCAGCCTCCCAAGTACTGGGATTACAGGTATGCGCTACCATGCCTCACTAGGAATTTTAAAAATATTTATTTATTGTTTTGTGGTGCTAGGGTATAGCTCAGTGGTAGAGTGCCCCTGGGTTCAATTCTGGGTACCACCTTCACTCTACCCCCAGAAAAAAGCCAGAAGAGAATGAGCCCCTGGTCAGAGAAAACCTATCTGTTGGTCTAACTCAGGTAATCACAAATTGGCCTTGGCCCTGAGCAGAGTTTGGGGGAGGGCGAGGCTAGTAACACAGACCCTTGGTTAGAAAAGCCAAGAGGGGGCCGGGCGTGGTGGCACACGCTTGTAATCCCAGTACTTTGGGAGGCGGAGACCGAAGGATCCGGGTTCGCGGTCAGCCTCAGCTCTCTCTCTCTCCCTGTCTCTCTCTCTCTCTCTCTCTCTCTCACTCTACTTAGTGAGGCCCTCCGCAACTTCGTGAGACCCGGTTTCAAAATAAAGTATAAAAAATAGGGCCGGGGGTGTAGCGCGGAGGTAGAACGCCCCTGGGTTCAATCCCTGGTACTGCAAAAAAAAAAAGAAAAGAAAAGAAAAGCCAAGAGGGGCGCCAGAGAACTGAATGATCATTATACATATATTGTGTGTGTCTCTGTGTGTGTGTGTGTGTGTGTGTGTGTGTGTGTGTTACTGGGGCATTCTACATCTGAGCTGCACCCCCAGCCCTATTTTATTTTTATTTTGAAACAGGATCTCGTTAGGTTGATGAACATCCACTACTTGCTGAGGCTGTCCTCGAATCTAGGATCCTCCTGTCTTATCCTCCCAAGTACTGGGATTATAAGCATGCACCACCTCACTTGGCAAAAATAATATTTAAAAAAATAAAATTAGTGCAAAATACTTCTGATGAACAAAATACCCAAATGTGAAAGACAGGATCTGACTTTGCACTAGAAAACTCCACCTCACCGGCTTCCCTCTACTGGGGTCTTGACCTTGAATAACCGGAGAGCCCTCAGGGAAAACTGCTTGTTCCTCTAGGCCTGAGTTCACTTTGGGTTTGGGTTCAAACTTCATTACCACCTGGTCTGTGACCTCAGGCGAATGACTTAACCTCTCTGAACTTCCTTTTGTAAAATGGAGACAATGCTTTCCCTTGCCAGGCTCTTGGGTGGTTTTTAAATTATGCCTTCAAAGCACCGGGTGCATGGTGACACCCTATAATCAACAGATTGAAATAATTTATAATTATTCCCTGTGAATTAAGATCGCTAGGAGATAGAACCAGGGCGACCTAAGCGCGGCATGCGGCTGTCAGGGTTAACCCGGCTTTATTTTCACTTTATAGGTTGTATCAGAGCATAGCTTTTCTGCCTGTGCCTTGAACACTCATGCATCCGCTCAACTGCTAAGTAACCGACTTCCTGTTTAGTCATAGCTCCTTGCCTGGGCTGGCTACGGGCCCGCTGCGATTTGCCATCTCTGCACTTCCCTCTAAAAGCAGCTCAGCAAGACAGCAGGTCCTGCAGGCTTCTGTTTGTTTGTTGGTTTGTTGGCTTGTTGGTTGGTACTAGGGATTGAATCCAGGGGCATTCTACCTCTGAGCTACACTTCCAGCCTTTTTTTTTTTTTAATGCAGTACTGGGGATTGAACCCAGAGGCTTTCTACCTCTGAGCTACACCCCCAGCCCTATTTTTTATTGTTTACTTTGAAACAGGGTCTCACTAAGTTGCCGAAGGCCTCACTAAGTAGCTGAGGCTGGCCTTGAACCCAGATCCTCCGGTCTCAGCCTCCCAAGTACTGAGGTTACAAGTGTGCGCCACCACGCCGGGCTTCCTAGCCCTTTTTTAAAAAATTAATTAATTAATTTATTTATTATTTGTTTATTTTTTGTGGTATTGGAGATTGAACCCAGGGGCATTCTACCTCTGAGCTACACTCCCAGCCCTATTTTATTTTTTTATTTTGAAACAGGGCCTTACTAAGTAGCTGAGGCTGCAAACCTGTGATCCTCCTGTCTCAGCCTCACAAGTACTGGGATTACAAGCGTGCGTCACCATGTATTTTTTTATTTTGAAACAGGATCTCACTGATTTGCTGAGGGTCTTGCTAAGTTGCTGAGGCTGGCTTCCAACCTGCGATCTTCCCGTCTCAGCCTCCTAAGTACTGGGATAACAGGCATGCGCCACCACACCCGCAGGCTTTTATTTATTAAGACCTCCCCAGTCATGTTGAGTTTCTCTAAAGCATTTCCCACACCTGATGATTCATGTGGATGACACCTCACTATTGTCATCGACACCGTCCACAGCATCTGATTTGCTCCGTGGAGATGGGGTTAGGATCAGATCATGTGAGACAGAAGCTAACACAGGCAAAGGGGAAATCATGGGCCTGGTTAATACTGGAAACAGAAAACTGGAAGCAGCCCATTTGTTCTCTTCAATTGTACCAGGCAGATGGAAGCCACAATTTTGTCAGCCTTTCTTCTAATCAGATCATGGTTGTAGAGACCAGGAAGCCAAGCACTCACTTCCATTATTCTCCCTAATCCTGGGAATGCGAAATGACATGGGAAGAATAACAGAAGACTGTCACTAAAATAACTTATTAGACTTTGGGAGTCTTAGTCATCATTGATGGTTGTTATCTTTTGAATATTCATCAGTGCACCCCGCTGTTCAGAGGAGGAGGCTGGGCACAGCAGGAGCTACACACTTTGGCTGCAGTCCTGTGGGCGCTTTGGATTTAAGCTCTGCTTTTCCACTTAGTTAACAGGAACTTAGTGAACTGGGTGCAAAATGATACCAAAGAATCGGAGAAAGTGAGTTTTGTCGCCAAAGTGTCTATGGTTGAGTTGGATAGAATAATATCTGTGTATCCCGAGTGGAGCCTTAGTTTCCCACTAAGGCAGTTTTTCCTTCCTTCCTTCCTTCCTTCCTTCCTTCCTTCCTTCCTCCCTCCCTCCCTCCCTCCCTCCCTCCTTCCCTTCCTTCCTTCCTTCCTTGGTACTGGGGATTGAACCCAGAGGCCTTCTACCTCTGAGCTACATCCCCAGCCTTTTTCATTTGGAACACAATCTGGCTAAATTGCTGAGGCTGGCCTTGAACCTGCAATTCTCCTGTCTGAACTTCCCAAGTCCTGGGATTACAGGTGTGCGCCACGGTGCCGCACAGGGCTCCCGCTTAGTTCTTGAGTTCTACCTCACAGTCCCCTCCTGACTGGGCGCCCCCAAGCAGGCTTAATTGCTCTGTTTTCCCATAGGAAACTTTGTCCCCTCTCAATTTCTACCTTGGTGGTTATGCTCACTATTCGGCTGTCATTTATCTGTTTACCTGTGTCCTCCGCTCCACTGCCAGCTCATGGAGAGCAACCTGGGCTTTTCATGTTCAATGAATACATGAACACAGTTTGATACAGTGAAAAAAGCAGTAGGCACAACTACAAAATAACCTGTGGAAAACAGAAGCCTGGCCCGCAGGACACAGGTCTTAAAGTCAGGAGACCCTGGGTTCAAATCTCGGTCCAGTCATGAGCCAGCTTTGCGACACTAATTATTTTCAGATTTACTTTTTTAAAATATTTTATCATGGGAACATTCAAACATAAGCAAAAGTAGATCAGATCAGTGTGCTGAACCCACATATACCTATCACCCACCGTGAGGGTCAGCTCAGGGCCAATCTAGTTTCTGGTAGCACTGTCCCCCTTGTTAGAAATAAATTACCAAAGCCGGGCGTGGTGGCGCACACTTGTAATCCCAGTACTTGGGAGGCTGAGACAGGAGGATGGCAGGTTCGCAGCCAGCCTCAGCTACTTAGTGAGGCCCTCTGCAACTTAGTGAGACCATGTTTCAAAAATAAAGAATAAAAAATAGGACTGGGGGTGTAGCTCAGAGATAGAATGCCCCTGGGCTCAATCCCCAGTACTGCAAAAAAAAAAAAAAAAAGAAATTTCCATGGCATCGTAAGAAAAGACATATTTGAAAGTGGCTCAGCAAGGCAAGTTTTACTTTTTGCGAAAAGGGATCCTGCCACCAGTAAAGTTAGGTAGGCAAGAACAACGTGGCAGAAAACTGCTGGGTATTTGATTTTCAGCGTGGGCTTCTGCGCTGTGCTCCTATTGGTGGGAGTGTGGCCTCACAATCTTTATGCCATTGACTGAAGGGGATGCTGGCAGAGGGGTTGGCACTCACAATTTCCAGGAAATGCTGTCGTTACCAAAAATATAAGCGCACACAAGGTTACACAATGGCGGTTCTACAAAATGGAGCCTAAGTCAAGCTATTCCTTTGATATAAAAGAGCTAATTATTGGGAGGCTGAGACCGGAGGATCCGGGTTCGCGGCCAGCCTCAGCTACTTAGTGAGGCCCTCCACAACTTCGTGAGACCCTATTTCAAAATAAAGAACAAAAAATAGGGCTGGGGGTTAGCTCAGAGGTAGAATGCCCCTGTGTTCAATCCCCAGTACCGCAAAAAAAAAAAAAAAAAAGAAAAGAAAAGAGCTAATTATATTCTCACAGGGAGAGAGACTGGGAAGGGAAAACGTAGCCTGGAACAGAGGGGCAGTGTTTTTGGGTGGAGAACTTTTCCAGTTTTATGTAGCAGCATGTTATTTCGAAGTGTCACATTCACAATTGAGGTGTGGGACGAGGACAGTCGCGTTCCTTAGGTAATGCTCTTCAGCTCTGTCTCTCCAGGCACTTTCCTCGTTAACTAATTTTTCCTTGAACAGCCCGAGAAACTGTGACAGGCGCATTTCAGAAAACTAGTTCCTGTACCAACTACCAGGCTTTGGTGGGGGAAGAAGTGAGACCCCAAGTTTCCCATGGTCAGCCCTACAACAAGGGGACCGCCATCCGGCATTTGATCTGCCCAGGTTTAATGCTTATTATGAATAACAGTGGCACCTTGTTACTCTTGGGAGTGGATTTCTGCTGCTGGGAGAATTAGCTGCAATCTTATTGGAAGGCGCCTTCTGATGCAACTAGGTCTTTTGAACAGTGCTTAAATAGGGGCCTTTGTTTAAGCATTTGGAGCATAAGGCTTAAATTGCTCCAGGAGTTCCAACTCCAGGTATCTTTGGCTGATTTTTTTCTTTTTTCCCAGAGGCCACCAGTGGTAGTTTTCTCCTTGTTGCTACAGTTCCTGCCTCTTCTGCACTTCCCCAAATTGAGGTACAACCAACCCTCTCACTGGAGACCTTTCTGCCTAGAAAGGGAAGACAAATTCCTCTGTGTCCAGAGAAATGGAATAGAAAATGAAATTATGTGCAAGCCTAGCCAGGACATCCCACAGAATACAGCTGTCAGGAATATGGTAAAGAAGTAACTTGAGAGCCGGGCGTGGTGGTGCACACTTACAATCCCAGTACTTGGGAGGCTGAGACCTGAGGATCTGGGTTCGTGGCCAGCCTCAGCTACTTAGTGAGGCCCTCTGCAACTTAGTGAGACCCTGTTTCAAAATAAAGAATAAAAAATAGGGCTGGGGTGTAGCTCGGAGGAATGCCCCTGGGTTCAATCCCCAGTACAACAAAACAAAATAAGTAACTTGCGTCTGATTATGATTTTTTTAAAAATTTAAGCTAAGAGAAAGAGAGCAGTGCCATTCATTTCTTGGGGTCCAGAAATATCTGTGAAGTACAAAGCGAGATACTTTAGTAAAGCTACAGGGAGAGTGGATTACTTGTGCCCACCCACCCTGAGACCCCAGCACAATAAGCCTTATGGGGTCCTTTGAACCTATAAACTCACTATCTCTTTGGTGATACTGGGAATTGAACCCAGGGTTGTTCTTCCTCTGAGCTAGACCCCCAGCCCTTCTTATTTTGAAACAGGGTCTCACTAAGTTACTGTGCACTGGCCTCAAACCAGTGATCCTCCTGTCTCAGCCGCCCAAGTACTGGGATTACCTGGCATCATCTCTTTCCTTTTCTTTTTAAAATCTCTGGCCTCTCTATATTTTTACAAATATTTGCTCTATTGCCTGCTTTCTTGACTTTGATACTACTAAGAGAAGAAGACCCCTCTGCTTCAAAGGTGTTTGTTTTCTGAGATTTTTTTGCCTGGAATCCCAGCTGGCATAACTTTTCTGTTAAAGGATTTTTTTTTAATTTTTTTTTGCAGTACCGGGGATTGAACCCAGGGGCTTTCTACCTACCCGCTACACTCCCGGCCCTATTTTTTTATACTTTATTTTGAAACCGGGTCTCACGAAGTTGCAGAGGGCCTCACTAGGTAGAGAGAGAGAGACAGGGAGAGAGAGAGAGAGAGAGAGAGCTGAGGCTGGCCGTGAACCCGGATCCTCCGGTCTTTGCCTCCCAAAGTACTGGGATTACAAGCGTGCGCCACCATGCCCGGCTGAAAGGATATTTAAAATGAATTCGGGGGCCTAATCCAGATGTTTTCATTTGGTTTTTTGTCCCCATAGTGTGTGTTGCTAAGTGTGTGGGTGTCTGTGCATCTTCTACCCAGAGAAAGGTGATTTTATATGAAACCCACTCTCAGAACTGGACAGCTTTCAAAAAATTAAAAAAAAATTAAAGGGTTGGGGGTGTCGCTCAGTGGCAGAGTACTTGCCTCGCCTGTCCAAGGCCCTGGTTCAATCCCCTGCACTGCACACACACACACACACACAAAAGACCCAGGCAGCCTCCCAGCCTGGGAAGCGTTGTGTAGGCGCTCCTTCGTGAAGCTGCCCGTGGTGCTCCGCGCTTCATTCTGGTCTCCATGCTCACTCATCTCACCGCCATGTCGCCCCAACCAGGCCTTTCTAGAACCACTGCGCCATTCTCTCTCTTTCTCTGCTACTGGGGATGGAACTCAGGGGCATTCTACCCCTGAGCTATGCCAACAGCCCTTTTTACTTTTTATTTTGAAACAAGGTCTCCCTGAATTGCTGAGGCTCGCCTCGAACCTGCGATCCCCGTCTCCGCCTCCCATGTACTGGGATGACAAGCATGTGCTACTGTGCCTGGTCGGTCATTCTCTTTTTAATGGCTCTTTCTAGTCCCTCCTGGAAGAGATATTAATTATCTTTTGGTACCACGTCCTCTGTCACCATCCATAGTCAAAATTACCACTTGGCCACCAGCCTGAACCCCAAAATTACTGATAGGCTGTTGTCCTATCAGCTCTGGTTACTTACACATGCTGATTACTTGCAAAAGTTAAAGACAGAGGACATTAATCACAAGCTTCCAACCGCCTGCCAGTTGCCACCGCTCATCAGACCAGACCACCCAGTTATCACCCACCAAGGGAGCTCCAGACTGGCTCCACCCGGCTGTGAAGCTCTCTTGACCCTCCAGGTGATGTTGATCTGACCCTGCCCAATTAGGAAGAAAGAGATGGTACCCTGATTCCTAGAAATCATCTCTCTTCTCTCTGAAAAGCCCCATGACAGCAGGCATAGCACTCACTTTATAACCCAACAGTAGTAAAAACCCAGACACCAGACATACTCCAGGAGAAGGTGCCTCTGTTTTTTTTTTTTTTTTTGGTACCGGGGATGGAACCCAGGGGCATTCTACCTCTGAGCTACACCCCCGGCCCTATTTTTATCCTTTATTGAAACCAGGTCTCATGAAGTTGTGGAGGGCCTCACTAAGTAGCTGAGGCTGACTGTGAACCCGGATCCTCCGGTCTCTGCCTCCCAAGTACTGGGATTATAAGCGTGCGCCACCATGCCCGGCAAGGTGCCTCTATTTTATTTATTTAGTACTGTGGATTGAACCCAGGGGCATTTTACCTCTGAGCCACACCCCCGGCCCATTTTATTTATTTATTTTTTGTGATGCTGGGGCTTGAACCCAGGGGCATTCTACCTTCAAGCTCCACCCCCAGCCCATCTTATTTTTTATTTGGAAACAGGGTCTCACCAACTTGCTGAGAGCCTCACAAAGTTGCTGAGGCTGGCTTTGAACCTGCGATCCTCCTATCTCAGCCTCCCAAGTACTGGGATTCCAGGTGTGCACCACCACGCCTGGCTGGAAGGTGCCTTTAGAGTGTGAGCTCCCCTCTGCATTCTGTGGCCATTGAATAAAGTCTTCTAACTGTTCCTATAACTGGTTATTTATTTATTTATTTATTTTTGTGGTACCGGGGATTGAACCCAGGGGCATTCTACCTCTGGTCTACACCCCCAGTCCTATTTTTTAATTCTTTTTTTTGAAACAGGGTCTCACTAAGTTGCAGAGGGCCTCACTAAGTAGCTGAGGCTGGCCGCGAACCGGGATCCTCCGGTCTCAGCCTCCCAAGTACTGGGATTACAAGCGTGCGCCACCACGCCTGGTTTATAACTGGTTATTTACAAATGATATGGCGTAGGGAAAAAGAACCTATGTGTACTGGGACATTTACTAGGCCGCAGAGGCAGGAGTATCCATCTTCAGAGTATTTATTGCTCTGCTCCTTGTTAAGCACTTAACACCATATCTGTTTTCTCTTCCTCCCTGTCACCAGTGCAGTGTCACCCAAGCAATTAAAGCCATTTGGTTGTAGTTACTCAATTTGCGCTGACTTTCTAAGGGGTGACATAGCAAATGTTGACACAGCCAAGTCCCTTGTCTTGCATTTTCTCCTCTCCTGCGTGCTAGTTTGGAAAAAGTTAAAAGTGACCCAGAGAAGTGTTTTGGAAGATGCTGATAGGCATATCCCTGGAAGCCTTAGACCAGGTATTGTCAACTGAATTTGGAGTCTGTCAGCTTGTTGCTTTCTTTTTTCTTTTTTTTTGTGGTACTGGAGATTGAACCCAGGGGTGTTCTACCTCCGAGCTACACCCCCGGCCCTATTTTTTATCCTTTATTTATTTATTTATTTATTAATTTTTGTGGTACCGGGGATTGAACCCAGGGGCATTCTACCTCCGTGCTACACTCCCAGCCCAACACCATATAAATGACACCAAGTCACTTATAACAACACTCATATTTCCAGTAAACCCAATTAAAATCATACTTTAAGCAGGGAGCGCTTGCGTGCTTCTATACTCCCAGCTACTCAGGAGGCTGAGGTAGGAGGATTGCAGGTTCCAGGCCAGCCTGAGCAATGTAGAGAGACTTAAAAGAAAAAATGAAAAGGGTTAGGGATGTAGCTCAGTGGTAGAGAGTCCCTGGGTTCAATCCCCAGTACTGCAAAAACAAAACAAAGCAAAACGAAACACACACACACACACACACACACACACACACACACACACATACTTCATGTTTGCTTTCATGAGTAAATTTAGAATCTGTTTCCTGATTATTGTGGTCTTTTTTAAATTAGCGACTTTAGATGTTTGAATAGTGAGCTGAGTCTTGTCTTCTTCCTTTTGCTGCCCGTTAGATATTTAAGAGCTCAGTTTATGAGGAAACAGCCACCTGTAAGGAAGCCAAGGGCAGGCGCTAGGCCTGTCTTTCTCAGCCCAGACTGCACTGGAAACTTTCTCATTAAAAAAAAATTATTTTTTTGACGGTGCTGGGAAAGAAACCCCCAGGGCCTCATATGTGCAAGGCAAGTGCTCTCTCGCTAGACTATATCCCCAGCCTGGAGAAGTTGTGAGACAGGTAGGCAGGCGGTGCCTGTCTGTAATCCCAGTACTCAGGAGGTTGAGACAGGAGGATCACAGGTTGGAGGCCAGCCCCAGCAACTTAGTGAGGCCTTCAGCAACTTAGCGAGACCCTGTTTCAAAATAAAAAGGGCTGGGGGGTGGGTGTAGCTCCAAGGTAGAATGCCCCTGAGTTCAACTCCCAGTTCCAAAAGTAAAAAATAAAATAAAGGGTTATATAACACAAGAAGAATCTGAGTTATGCTGCAATTCCTCCACACCTTTCTTCGGTTTCCTGTAACTTAGGGTTAGGGTTAAGGTTTACCATCAGACTTCTCTCCACCTAAAACAACAGAGCGCAACTTTATTATCTCCTTGGGCCCCTAAGCGTGCGGGAGCGTGTGTGCGAGAGGGCCAAATTTCAAGCAATCTTCTCGCCCGTGGTACAGGACTTAAATGTTCCTAATCCTTTCTGGGCCTTATATCCCCATTTGTACATACGGAGGAAAATGGGAGACTATAATTAACTTGTCTGTGGTGGAAGAAAAGGGCATAGGATGTGGAACTCCTGACATTTAGCCAGCTGCTCTTTTGTCTGTATTTCTTAATACTCTGTATACAGTATTGTGTGAATTTTTTTGACCTCTCCATGTATCAGACATTTGGGGACATTAAGAAGGTCCAAAGGGCATGGTATCAATTTGTATAGTTTATTATTATTATTATTATTATTATTATCATTGTTACTATTATTGTGTGATACTGGGGATTGAAGGCAGGGGCATTTTACTTCTGAGCAACACCCCAGCCCTATCTTTTTTTTTTTTTTTTTTTTTTTTTTTTGCGGTAGCGGGGATTGAACCCAGGGGTGTTCTACCTCCGAGCTACACCCCCGGCCCTATTTTTTATACTTTATTTTGAAACCGGGTCTCACGAAGTTGCGGAGGCCTATCTTATTTTTTATTTTGAAACAGAGTCTTGCAAGGTTGCTAAGGCTGGCCCCAAAGCTGAGATCCTCCTGTCTCAGCCTCCCAAGTACTGGGCTTAAGGAGTGCGCCACCACGCCTGCTGTACAGTGTGTTATTTGACTGGAGTGGTAGAACCTTTGTGCCTTTGGATGGTTGTGGATAAGCTGAAGACAGTATGTGGCATCTGACCCAGGTCGCCTTACCTGGCAAGAGCCGACAAACGCCCACATTAGCAATAGGAGAATTTCAAAGGCAGCTAAATCATGCACTTTGCTTTCTAAGTACTGAGTCTATATGGTCTAATTTGCCTCTGTCATGTTCTGCTATTTTGCTCTCCAGTCTGTATATTTGTCCCTAGTTAGAGCATCATCGTTGGCATGTTTGTTTTGTAATCTCTAACTCTCCATCACATCTGTGGGCAGTCTGCTTTGATCAAACTTGACGATAAGAGCAGCAACAGAGGGACGGGCATTGACTTAATTTCTTATACATGACAAGGAAGGTCGACTCTATCTTTTCAATCTCAAGCCCCAACTTGTGTTTGTTTGTTTGTTTTTTGTGGTATTGGGGGGTTGAACTCAAGGTCATTCTACCTCCGAGCCACACCCCCAGCTCTATTTTATTTTCTTATTTTGAAACAGCATCTTGCTAAGTTGCTGAGGGTCTCCCTAAGTTGCTGAGGCTGGTCTCAAACCTAAGATCCTCCTGTCTCAGCCTCCTGAGTACTGGAATTACTGGTGTGCACCACTGTACCCGTGCCTGGTTTCAAGCCCTAACTTCTTGCTCTTTCTGTGAGTCGGCAGAATCTTAACTTTAACTCATTTCAGTGGCCATCTTTTGGCCAATGATACTCCCAAGTCATAGCTTCAACCTTAGATTCTTTGTAGTTTTACAGCTGTATAGTGGATATTTCTATTTGAATATCCTATAACACTTCAAAAGCAGCCTAAAAGGTGGGGGCTGGTGGCACATGCCTATAATCCCAGTACTTGGGAGGCTGACACAGGAGGATCACAGGTTTATAGCCAGCCTCAGCAACTTAGTGAAATCCTCAGCAACCTAGAGAGACCCTGTTTCAAAATAAAAATTAAAAAAAGGTTGGAGTGGAGCTCAGAGGTAGAACACCCCTGGGTTCAACCCCCAATACCAAAAACAACCAAACAAAAATCAGGTGAAAACACAATTTATTGTTACCTCCTTCCTCAAACCTTCTGCTGCTGCTCGGTACTTACCTCTTTTAATGACACAACTGTCTTCTCAGCTTTTAAGACCTGAAGATGATATAGAAGCTGTGTCACAAGCCAGGCGTGGTGGCACACGCCTGTAATCCCAGTACTTGGGAGGCTGAGACCGGAGGATCCGGGTTCGCGGCCAGCCTCAGCTACTTAGTGAGGCCCTCCGCAATTTAGTGAGACCCTGTTTCAAAATAAAGAATAAAAAATAGGGCTGAGGGTGTAATTTGGAGGTAGAATGTCCCTGGGTTCGATCCCCAGTGCTGCAAAAAAAAAAAAAATAATAGAAGCTGTGTCACCCTCTTTCCCACCATCTATTAGAAACTAAATACAGTTGTCCCTCCCTATCAACAGGAGATATAGCCAGGACCCTCAGTGGATGCCTGAAACCATGGATAGTGCAGAATCCTCTATATACTATATTTTTTCCTATATATACACATAGGTATGGTAAAGATTAATTTATAAATTAGGCACAGTAAGGGATTAAAGTAACTAATAATAGTATAGAACAATTATATTATTGTTTTGGTACTGGGGATTAAACCCAGGGCCTCATGCAGGCTAGGCAATGCTCTTCCACTGAGCTGCACCCCCAGCCCTAATATAGAACAATTATAACAATATGCAATATAAAATTGCCAGCATCACTACTCTTGCCGGTTGGGCCCATTATTAAGTAAAATAAGGGTTGCTTAAGTTCAGGCACTGAAAGAGCATGACAGTCGATTGATAACCCCTGATAACTGACAGGGCTACTGAGGGGCTAATGGGTGGGTACTGTATACAGTATGGATACGCTGGACAAAGGGATGATTCATGGCCCCGTGGGATGGAGTGGGACAGTGCAAGAGCTCATCACCATACCTCAAATGGTGTGCAATTTACAACCCGTGACTTATTTCTGAAAAAAATTATTTAATATTTTTCAAACTGTTAACTGAAACTGCAGCCAAGGGAGGACTACTGTCGGTTCTATCTTCCAAATATCTCCTTGATTTCACCTCTATCCTCTGTGCCTACAGCCCTGGCTTCATCTATTTTCTTTTAACTGAGCACAGCCTCCTTTCCTGTCTCTAAGTTATCTTCTTTTCACATTGCCAGCAGAGTTGGCGTTCTAAAACTCAAATCTGATTGTTCTTTATCCTCTTAAAATTCTTTAAAGACTTCTATCACTTCTGAGATGAAGTACCAACTTCTTAGCAAGGCCCTCCTGTTTTCCCAAGCATCCCCCCCCCCTTTTTCTTGGTCATACTGGGGATTGAATCTAGAAGCACTCTACCACTGAGTGACGCCCCCCAGCCATTTTATTGATTGATTGATTGTGCTACTGGGGATCGAACCCAGGGGCATTCTACCTCTGAACTACATACCCAGTTGTTTTTTAAAATTTTTTAAATTTTGAAACAGGCTCTCACTAAGTTGCTGAGGGCCTCACTAAGTTACCAAGGCTGGCCTGGAACCTGTGATCCTCCCATCTCAGCTTCCCAAGTACTGGGATTACAAGTGTGCACCACCACGCCTGGCTTTGCATTCCCCTCTAACCGTATCCTGCCTGCCAGTGCCACCCGTCTCTCTTCTTTCCCCACATGCTACCTGAGTTTTCGTGCCTTCTTGCCTTTCTGTGGTTAAACCCCTGGCTCCACTAGATGCCCTAGCTATTTTCACGATAACTCACAACTTATCTTTCTTCAGAAGTTTTCCCTTCCTTTTCCTCCACCTCAGACAGTTAGCTGCTCCTTTGCTCTAGTTTTGTTTTAAGAAGCTTTATTGAAATATAATTTGCATATCATAAACTCACCCACTTAAGTGGACTGATGAGTTTTAGTAAATCCATGCATGTGTGCAACCACCACCGCAATCTAGTTTTATTTATTTATTTTTTTGCGGTACTGGGGATTGAACCCAGGGGCATTCTACCTCCGAGCTACACCCCCAGTTCTATTTTTTATTCTTTATTTTGAAACAGGGTCTCATTAAGTTGCGGACGGCCTCACTAAGTAGCTGAGGCTGGCTGCGAACCTGCGATCCTCCTGTCTCAGCTTCCCAAGTACTGGGATTACAAGCGTGTACCACCACACCCAGCTTCACAATCTAGTTTTAGACTTTGTCAGCCCTAAGTGCCTGGTTATCATCAGTCCTTCCTCTCACCCCCAACCCCAGGCTACCAGTGACCAGCTTTATGTCTCTATAGTTTTGTCTTTTCTAGTAATTTCATTAAAAACTCATACAATATGTAATCATTTGAGCCTAGCTTCCCTCCATTCACACGATATGTTTGTGTTCATCCATGTTATTGAATGAACCAATCAGTGGTTGATTCTTTTTCGTTGCTGAGTCATATTCCATCGTATGGATGTACCACTTTTTCTTTTTTTAACCCCAGTACTTGTTGATGAATATTTGGGTTGTATTCAGTTTGGAACTATTGTGAACAGAACTTCTAAAATGATTTGTATTTAAGTCTTGGTGTGGATGCATATTTTCTTTCCTTTTGGGTAAAATTTCTGGATCAGGTGTTAAATGTATGTTTAATTTTTAAAGAAACTGTCAGACTATTTTCTGAAGTAGCTGCTGCATTTTACATTTTGACCAGCAATGTCGGAGGGTTTTGGCGTTTCCACATCCTGGCCAGTACTCGGTATTGATAATTATTCTAATGGGTGTGTGGCTGTTTCTCACAGTGGTTTTAATTTGCATTTCCTGTACTCCCTTAAGGCGGTTTTCAATTACAGATGCCTTGCACTTGGTTTTATATATATAAAACTCTTCTGCGAATCTGTGTGCTGGTCTACCCAGCTGACTGAGCCAGCACTGTGCCACTGTGCAGGGCACACAGTAAGCACTTAGGGTTTGCGGAATCAATGAGCAAACTGATGCCTAGTCTGAGCGGCCATTCAGCCCTCAGTTATTTCACGGAACAGAAAATCATCCTCCCCCCAGGCCCCCCAACAAACTGTTTTCCAAAATTTCTAGGAAGTGATAAACTTGACTGGATTAATTTTTTTTCTTGGCTTTGTTCACCCCTTGGGGAGAGGTAAATGGATAAAATGTAGACAGAACAGGAGGAGGAAAAAAACTCCATCTCTCAAGGCTCAAGTGCTTGTGGGGTAGCTTGTGAGAGTCATTTGGGCCGTTGGCCACTCTACGGTTCCAGGTGTGGAGAGTTTCTACCAATACTGTGACTGCCTGCGGTCAGCCCTCCCCCATGGCGTCCCTCAGAGCAGACGTCTGCTAACGGTTCCTGTAAATGGCCAGATAGTACATATTTTAGGCTTCGTGGGCCAAGAGACAGCATTAAGGATATTGTGTAGGTGTTTATTCTACTTTTTTTTTGTGGTACTGTTGGGGATAGAACCCAGGGGAGTTCTACTTCTGAGCTACATCCTCAGTCTGTCTGTCTGTCTGTCTATCTATCTATCTATCTATCATCTATCATCTATCTATCTATCTATCTATCATCATCTATCTATCTATCATACTGGGGATTGAACCCAGGGGCATTCTACCTCCAAGCTACACTCCCAGCCCTTTTTATTTTTTATTTTGAAATAGAGTCTTGCTAAGTTGCTGAGGCTGGCCTCGAACCTGCAACCCTCCTGTCTCAGTCTCCCAAATACTGGGATTACAAGCATGGGCTACCATACCCGGCTTTGGTGTAGGCGTTTCTATAATAAGAGGCAAAACAAATTTCCATGTTTTTATTGATGAAATTCAGAGCATAATCATCATAATTGGGTACAGCTTTCAGTGATACAGGTCTACTAATGAGAAGAATGGAATTCTTTGGGGGAGGATTACATTTTGCTTAATTGGAGGTTCAAAGTTAGTGTTTCCTATCATCTGGGTAGAAATGTGGCCTCATTCTCCTACACAGCTTCCCAGAACACAGTGTGGTTCTGCCCTCCTGAGATTCACTGGGATGTGCTGTCTGGATTTACCTTTATGAGACTGGAGAACTTGTCGCATAGGGAAGCAGGTCAGGGGCATAGGCTCTGGGGTGACTTCTTGGGGTTTTATTCGTGGTACTGGGTATTGAACCCAGGGGCATTCTACCTCTGAACTACACCCCAGCCCTATTTTATTTATTTATTTTTAATTTGGAAACAGTCTTGCTAAGTTGGGGATGGCCTTACTAAATTGCTGAGGTTGGCCTCAAATCTTTGATCCTCCTGTCTCAGCCTCCCAAGTACAGGGATTACAGGCGTGTGCGTCACCACACCCAGCCTCCTTGGGTTTGAATTCTAGATCAAAGACTGGTTAGTTGTGATGGCTTTGATTATTATCACCTCTCTAGAAGCCTCTGTCCACTCATCTATAAGAGGAGCAACAGTACCTACTTCATGGGATTTTGAAAAGATCGTACACAAAGATTGAACGCAAGATTATTGGGAAGGTTGAACAGAGAATGGCATACTATACATATTATAAAGTTTATTCTTCTTTTGGTATTTTTTTCAACCACTTAAAAATGCAAAAACATTCTTTTTTTTTTTTGCGGTACCAGGGATTGAACCCAGGGGCGTTCTATCTCCAAGCTACGCCCCTCGCCCTATTTTTTATCCTTTATTTTGAAACCTGGTGTCACGAAGTTGCAGAGTGCCTCACTAAGTAGCTGAGGCTGGCCGCGAACCCAGATCCTCCGGTCTCCGCCTCCCAAGTACTGGGATTACAAGCGTGAGCCACCACTCCCGGCTCAAAAACATTCTTTTTATCTTCTTCTTTTTGGTCCTTGGAATTGAACTCAGGGGCATTCTACCTCTGAGCTACACTCTCAGCCCTATTTTACTTTTTATTTTGAAACAGGTCTCATTAAATTGCTGAGGCTGGTCTTGAACTTGCGATCCTCCTGTCTCAGCCTCCCAAGTACTGGGATCACAGGCATGCACCACCACGCCCTGCTCTAAAAATGTAAAACCATTCTTCGCTCACAGGCAGTACAAAAGCAGGCGCCAGACTGATTTGCCCTGTGGGTATAGTCTTGGACCCAGCATCAGAGTATACAACTGGAATTATTGCCACTTACTTTAGAAACAATGACTGCTTTTCTTTCTTCCTGCAAAGCACCATATGCTCACCTCAGGAAACTTGGAAAACACAGGAAAGCACAACAAAACACAGATTATTCAGAATCTCCACCACCCAGAGATGCTCAACCATTTACATGTTGCTCTAAATCCTTCAGGCCTATTGTCTGTGTACATAATACACATAATGTTTAAAAATAAAACCCAAGTCTATGCTATGCACATTGCTTGGTATCTTTTTCTCTTATTATTTTTTTCTCTTTTTTTTTGCCATACCGGGGATTGAACCCAGGGGCGTTCTACCTCCGAGCTACACCCCCCGCCCTATTTTTTATCGTTTATTTTGAAATAGGGTCTCACTAAGTTGCAGAGGGTCTCACTAAGTAGCTGAGGCTGGCCACGAACCCGGATCCTCCGGTCTCCACCTCCCAAGTACTGGGATTACAAGCATGCACCACCACGCCCGGCTTCTCTTATTATTATATAGTACTGTCATTAATATTTTTCTGGAACCTGAATTTTTTTTTGTGTGTGTTACTGGAGATTGAACCCAGGAGCATTCTACCTCCAAGCTACACCCCCAGCTCTCCCCTTTTATACTTTTGATGGTGCATTATAGTCTCACATCATAATGTAAATCATAGTGATAGTGACATACATGCACACAGCACTTGGCAGGCTTTCCCAGGCTCCCTCCCCATCTCCCCCTTCCTCCCCATCCCCCCTTCCCCATACAGGGTATTGAGATTGACATTGGTATTCTCACATATGTACATAATGTCTGTGGAAGTGATTCCTTCATTGATCCACCCCCCCCCCCGACCCTGGCCCTACCCCTGGACCACCTCCCTGGCTCCACTGGAGTTTCTCCTCCATTTTCTAAAGTCCCTCTGGCATCCCTATACTCCATAGCTTCCGCATATAATAGGAAACATATGACCCTTCACTTTCTGTGATTGGCTAATCTCATTTAACATACCTTTCTCAGGTAGGTCCATCCATTTTCCTGCAAAGGACATTATTTTGTTCTTCTTTATTGCTAAGTAGAATTCCATTGTGTGTATACCCCATATTTTGCAATCCATTCATCTGTTGATGGACACCTAGGTTGGTTCCACCCCCAGCTCCTTTGTATTTTTTGTTTTGAAACAGGGTCTGAGGGCCTTGCTACATTGCTGAGGTTGTCCTTGAACCTGTGATCCTCCTGTCTCAGCCTCCCAAGTACTGGGATTATAGGCACGTGCCACCATACCCAACTGTAACCTGAATTTTAATGATTGCATCCTATTCTGTTATGCAAATACATTAGGATATACTAAAGCAATTTCCAATAGCATTAAAATTATTTTGCATTTTTCACCATTAGACTTACCTCATCTATAAGCTAGTATATACATGTTTGTACATATCTTTGATTAATTCCATGGGATAAATTACAAAATTAAATCACTGGTTTAGAGAATATCTATACTTTAATTAATTAATTAATTAATTTTTGTATGGGGGATTAAACTCAGGGGCATTCTACCTTCCAACTACACACCCAGCCCATTTTCTTTTTCATTTTGAAACAGTATCTTGCTAAGTTGCTGAAGGTTTTGCTAAGTTGCTGAGGCTGGCCTCAAACCTGTGATCCTCCTGTCTCAGCCTCCCAAGTACTGAGATTACAGGTGTGTGCCACCACGCCCGGCAAGAATATCTACCTTTTTAAAGTTCTTGTATAGGTTACAAAATTGTCCTCTAGGAAAGTTGTATAGTTTATCCTCTCCCATGTGGTATGTGGGAGCGTTGGTATTTACCGTGGTCTTATATTTTCACTTAGTTGGTTTATGAATTTAAAAAAATCAAAGCAGCTTTGTTTTGACAGTAACTCAAATATTTAAAAATGTACCAACACTAATGGAACTTACCCACCAGAAAGATTAAACAGGTGCTAACATTTGCCTATTTGCTTGCGTTATTTTAAGAAAAACCTGTTGTAGATTCAAAAAACAAGTCTATTATTGTCATCCCATTTTACAGATGAGGAAACTGGCTCAGATGGCTAAGTTACCGGCTTAACTAGTAAGGACCAGTCAGGAGGCAGGCCTGATGCCTGATGCTCTCGCCTTAGCCTGTGTGGATGATGTCAATATAGCAATTCCAGCCTTTTCTCTTCTTGGTCAGCATTTGTGTAGTACATGTACTCTAATGCAATTACTTTTAACTTTTCTTTCATTTGTGTGTGTGTGTGTGTGTGTGTGTGTGTGTGTGTGTGTGTCGTACTGGGGATTGACCCCAAGGGCATTCTACCTCCGAGCTACATCCCCAGACCTTTTTATTTTATTATTTGGAAACAGGATCTCACTAAGTTGCTGAGGCTGGCTTTGTTTTTTTTGTTTTTGTTTTTGTTTTTTTTTGCGGTACCGGGATTGAACCCAGGGGCGTTTTACCTCTGAGCTACACCCCCGGCCCTATTTTTTTTTTTTTTTTTTTTGCGGTACTGGGGATTGAACCCAGGGGCATTCTACCTCCGAGCTACACCCCCAGCCCTATTTTTTATCCTTTATTTTGAAACCGGGTCTCACGAAGTTGCGGAGGGCCTCACTAAGTAGCTGAGGCTGGCTGTGAACGCGTATCCTCCGGTGTCAGCCTCCCAAGTACTGGGATTACAGGCGTAAGCCACCACGCCCAGCTTACTTTTAACTTTTCTATGCCATATTTTATTTAATTTATGGTGTACTGGGGATTAAATCCAGGGGCGTTCTACCTCTGAGCCATAACCCCAGCCCTATTTTATTTTATTTTTTTATTTATTTTTTTTTGCGGTACCGGGGATTGAACCTAGGGGCGTTTTACCTCCAAGCTACACCCCCGGCCCTATTTTTTATACTTTATTTTGAAACCAGGTCTCAGGAAGTTGTGGAGGGCCTCACTAAGTAGCTGAGGCTGGCTGCGAACCCAGATCCTCCAGTCTCCGCCTCCCAAGTACTGGGATTATAAGCGTGTGCCACCACGCCTGGCCTTATTTTATTTTTTATTTTTTATTTTGAAACAGGGTCTCCCTAAGTTGCCAAGGCTGGCCTTGAACTTGCTATCCTCCTGTCTCAGCTTCCCAAGTACTGGGATTACAGGTGTGCGCCATCACACCCAGCTCCATATTTTAGATAAAACATTTTCTATGTAATCTATTGTAAATAGTATATAGCTTAGTTTTAAAAATCCTGTCTCAGTTTTTTTAGCCAGCTATTTTAGTGTTTGCATTTATAGTAATTATTGGTATTTTTTAAATTATTGGCTGGGTGTGGTGGCACACACTTGTAATCCTAGTACTTGGGAGACTGAGACAGAAGGATCGCAGGTCATGGCCAGCCTTAGCTACTTAGTGAGGCCCTCTGAAACTTAGTGAGACCCTGTTTCAAAATAAAGAATAAAAAAAAATAGGGCTGGGGTTGTAGCTTTGGAGGTAGAATGCCCCTGGGTTCAATCCCCAGTACTGCAAAATAAATAAATAAATAAACAAATAAATAAAAATTATTTATCTTATTTCATGCTTTCTATTCCCCATACATCTCATTTACTTTCTTTTTCTCCTTTCCTGTATTCTATTGAGTCATGTTTTATCAATTTTCCCTTTTAACTGGGGTGCGGTGGTGCATGACTTGTAATCCCAGTATTTGGGAGGCTGAGACAGGAGGATAGCAAGTTCAAGGCCAGCCTCAGCAACTTAGTGAGACCCTAAGTAACTTACGGAGACCCTGTTTCAAAATAAAAAATAAAATAGGGCTGGGGTTATGGCTCAGAGGTAGAATGCCCCTGAATTTAATCCCCAGTACCCCAAAATAAGTAAATAAAATAAAATATGGCATAGAAAAGTTAAAAGTAAGCCAGGCGTGGTGGCGCATGCCTATAATCCCAGTACTTGGGAGGCTGAGACAGGAGGATCTCAGATTAGAGGCCAGCCTGGGCAATTTAGTGAGACCCTGTTTCCAAATAAAAGGTGATGGGAGTGTAGCTCAGAGTTAGAAAGCCCCTAGGTTTAATCCACCAACACCCCTCCCCCCAAAAAATCCTCTCTCTCTTTTTTTTTTTTGGTATTGGGGATTGAACTCAGGTGCATTCTTCCCCTAGTTACACCCTAGCCCTTTTTATTTTTAAATTTTGAAACAGGGTCTCACAAGTTGCTGAGACTGGCCGGGAACCAGTGATTCTCCTGTCTCAGCCTCCCAAGGACTGGGATTACAGGCATGTGCCACCAAGCTGGGCTTGTTTTGTGATTCTTTTTTTTTTTTAACTGCACAGTCTGGAGCCAGAGCTCTTCTGTTTTTTTCCCCCTCCCTTCTTTCTCTCACTTTTCCCACCATCTTTCTCAATTTGTTCTTTGTCAACAGGGCAGAAAAGAGAGGTTGAAGTGATGTATGGGTATGATCCGCTGTGCTCTGCTAAAAAGATAAGTGAAGCGATTTATTACCTGTGGCAGGTACTCTGCACCCAGAATTGTCTGTCAAACTGAGCACATATTGATTTTCCATACCTTCCCCGTCAGCCGCAGGACTGCCACTGTTGCTTAGAGGTGGCTGGGCTGTGTACGGTGGCAGGTGGCCTCCCTGCCCGGGCACTCTGTGTGGGGGTACCCTTCCTTCTTCAGTCAAGTTCTGGCGCTCAGAACTCTTGCCCCTTCTGCCTTCCACTGCGTGGAAGAAAAGAACACATGCCACTGCTACTTCAAGTTCCTCAAATGAGCAAGAAGACATATTCTGTAAGTTTGGAAATGCTTCTAGAATCTTCCTACTTGAGTCAAATAGATAATAAGTCCCAGGAGAACTGCACAGGATGACAGTACAGGTCTGGGCGACTGCCTGAGTAGTTCTGGTCTGTGGTAGATGAAAGATACTGAATACTCTGTGGGAAGTAATGAAACAGGGAGTCTCCTTTCACATCAGGGGACCGCACGCTTATCATACGGGACGCGTCTTTCCTGTTTTTCCCCATCCGAGTGTGCTGGAGAATGATGATGTAAAATTTTTCCAGGCATGCAGCCTTGGGAAATAGGAGGATCGTAGGTTCAAGGCCAGCCTCAACAATTTAGCAAGCCCCTGTTTCAAAATAAAAAATAAAATAGGGCTAGGGGTGTAGCTGAGAAGTAGAATGCCCCTGGGTTCCATCCCCTGACCCCCCCCCCCACACACACTCTTAGAATTTTTAACTGGCATGGGCCTTAGACCCTTTGATCGGTGTTCTGACATTCTAGACGAGGAATCTGCAGGTTGAAGGTGGTCCATGGGCTTGCTCAGGGTCACAGAACCAGTCAGTGTGCAGCCAGCCTTGCAGCCTGGGTGGCTCCACTTGCAGGCATCGCTGTCTCCAGGGGCGCTTCTGTTCCCTTTCTCTCCTGGGTAATGAACAAATTTTCCCTTTGCTTTCACAACATACCTCTCAGGTTTAAAGAAAACTGTTGGTGGCTCTCTTTGTTGCAAATCATCGCTTGGCCCTTGGACCAGGAAGGAAGTTCTGTTTATTCTAGGAGTGGACTTGGCTACGATTTTTCTTTTTTCTATTGTGTACTTAAGGTACAATGATCTAGACCAGAACATTACATAGTGGGCATTTCCCAAGCACATTTTGTGCTAGAAAGAGACACTACTTTCATGGAAATGAGGAGCCAGGGAAATTATTTACGTGAAGTAATGATATTTGGTAATTAAAAAAAAAGTCTACTTAGTTTGATCACTAAATAATCATAGACAAATAAATAGGTTGTGTTTATATATAGTATATGCATATATAATATACTAATGATACTTAGCAATTGTATTCTTTAAAACCATAAAGCATCCTGTGGTAATTCTGACTTATAAATACTTCTGCATACCAAGTAACAATTTATAATACTTAAGACAAGTGAACACTGATAGTATTTTCTTTTGTTTGTACCTCTGATTGGCAGGTAGGGAGAACTGAAAGCTTGGTTTTGGTTAATCTTTTTTTGGGCGTATGGGGGATTGAACCCTTACCAGGGGCATTCTCTCCCCAAGTCACATCCCCAGCCCTTTTTATTTTTTATTTTTTGAAACATGGTCTCGCTAAGTTGCGGAGGCTGGCCTTAAACGTGCGATCCTCCTATCTCAGCCTCCCAAGTACTGGGATTACAGGTGTGCGCCTCTACACCTGGCTTGGTTAATTAAAAAACAGGTTTTTTTACTACTTATTTGCAATACTGATTTAGCTCTTAACTAAATTCATGGACTGTATTTCCATAATATGCGTTTGTGGCAGCATCGATTTCAGCGTTCCCTGAACCCAAACCACCAGTTCTTAGAAGCGAAGCAGGATGTCGACTTTCTAGTACAATCACTTTATGATTCACGTAGGACCCTGGAGGTCTGAAGAAGCAAATGCACTTTCCAGAAAGTTCTTATCTTAGGGCCAGGAATCATCACTGATATCAGGAGAGGCTGCCCGAGTGTGACTACGGTGGTAAAAACGAAAAGATATTTCACATGTTCACGTAAACAGAAAAACATATAGGCCCGAATTCTGTTCATTTGCTCCCCAGTGCTCCTCGGGGTCTTGATTATTCATCTCGCTGCGCTGTAAGATCCGTTGAGCTCCTAACATAATAGTTATTCATAAAGCCATTTAGGCTGATGGCTTTCTCAGAACGTCCTGCTGTTCATGATGGACTTCATCTATATTTCAACGACTTTCTAAATGGGGGAAACAGAACATTTTTCCTTTGATTAATTCATTGGTTTTTCAGTCCTCAAGGGCTCATAGGCTGGTGAACTCCAAAAGGAAGTCAGGAAAGGAAGCACAGTAAATGGGAACTGGAATGATAGGACTGGCCCCATGGAAATCTTTGAACATGGTCCCGATTCAACAGCTGAAACACAGTGGACCTGGCGGAGATTTATGAAAGCTCATTTAAACAGCTGATTTAAAATGACATTTCAAAAGAAGCACGGTGTCATGAGTTTAATGAAACTCTTGGTGGTTTGTGACCATTATTTTACAAGTTTTAAGATATTTTGCCAAACAATCAGGATTTTTTCTTTTGGTACCAGGGATTGAACCAGGGGCATTCTACCTCCGAGCTACACCCCCAGCCCTATTTTTTATTCTTTATTTTGAAACAGGGTCTCACTAAGTTGTGGAGGGCCTCACTAAGTAGCTGAGGCTGGCCGTGAACCTGGATCCTCCCGTCTCAGCCTCCCAGGTACTGGGATTACAAGCGTGTGCCACCACGCCCGACTAGAATCAAGGATTGTGTGTGCGTGTGTGTGTGTGTTTGTGTGTGTGTGTGTGTGTGTGTGTGTGTGTGTGGTTCTGGGGATTGAACTCAGGGGCATTCTACCTCCGAGCTATACCCCCAGCCCTATTTTATTTTTATTTTGAAACAGGGTCTTGCTAGGTTGATGAGAATCTCCCTACTTTCTGAAGCTAACCTTGAACCTGCAATCCTCCTGTCTCAGCCTCCCAACTACTGGGATTACAAGGGTGCACCACCACGCTCAGCTAGAATCAAGGATTTTGACTAACAAGGTACTGTTAGCTAGGTCACAGGCAGTGGTGTGCTTTGCATTATGGGTCTACTTTCTGTGAAACTATGATTTTGTGTGTGTGTGTGCTGGGGATGGAACTCAGGGCCTGGCACATGCTAGGCAAGCACTTTGCCCCCAGCTGTAGAGGGCAGTGTTGAGAAGCCCTCAGGAGAGAGTGTGCCATGATGGCAGGGCCGGTGTGAAACCCCACAAACACCTGGTTGAGAGACTCGGTAAAGCTGGGCATGGTGGCGCACACTCGTAATCTCAGTACTTGGGAGGCTGAGACAGGAGGATGACAGATTTGAAGCCAGCCTCAGCAACTTAGTGAGACCGTTTCAAAGTAAAAAATAAAATAGGGCTGGGGTGTAGTTCAGAGGTAGAATGCCCCTGGTTTCAATCTCCATTACCAGAGAGAGAGAGAGAGAGGTGCTGATTGACCTAACTCTTCCTACCTTGTAAGTGACCTGGGAGGTCTGGCCTGCCAGTGCTGAGCTGTTCCCTACTTGGGGTCTGGGTATCCAGGAACTAGCAAAATCAGACTTTTGTTATGGAATCTTTATAGAAGATGGTTTTCCACCCTAGAAGGCAGAGTCTCTCTGTGTGTCCTTTCCCCAGTCTGTAGAACTGGGAAATGAGCCTCATCTCTGGTGTTTGGGGCACCAGCAGGGCTGGGGTCCGAGTCCTCTCTGCCTAGATGTCCTCAAGGGAGTACTGGAGGCCTCAAGCTTGGAAATTCTCTTGCTTTTTTTTTTTTTGGTCTTTTTGTTTTTTATCTTTTTGGCACTGGAGATCGAACCCAAGGCGTTGTGTTTGCAAAGCGAACGCTTTGCCACTGAGCTACATCCCAGCCCTCAAACTTGGAAATTCTCTTCCCAGGATCTACCAAGTGCTCCACAGGGCACGACAGCTTAACTCCCAGTGTTTGGAGTTAGGTTCCCTGGGAGTCCAGGGATTCTCAGGGAGGTGATTATGGGGCTGCGGGGAGGGGCAGGGTGGTGATGCTGGGGAAAGATGAACTTAAGGTGTTCTTGGGGAGTTCAGGGACATGACTTGCAGAGTTGGTTTCCCTGATCCCAGACAAGGGCAGCCCTTTGTACCCTGCTCCCATGCCAGCCATGGACTGGACACTCACAGCAGCTGGTACCTGGTACAGTGATCCAGGCAAGATACCTTGGCATTACCCAAGACAGCAGACAGAAAAAGGCCAGGCATTGCTGTAACTCATCCTCCTTTCTTTTTTCTTTTTTGGGGGTAGTAAGGATTAAACCTAGGGATATTCTACCTCTGAGCTACATCCCAGTCCTTTTTCAATTAATTAATTAATTTTACTGGAGGTTGAACCCAGAGGCATTCCACCTCCAACCCATGCCCCCAGCCCTATTTTATTTTTTTAATTTGAAAGTGTCTTACTAAGTTGCTGAGGCTGTCCTCGAACCTGCGATCCTCCTGTCTCAGCCTCCCAAGTACTGGAATTACAGACATGCACCACCATGCCTGGCTTTATTTATTTTTTTTTTTTGGAAACAGGTCTTGCTAAGTTGCTGAGGATCTCACTAAATTGCTGAGGCTGATTGTGACCCTATAATCCTCATGTCTCAGCCTCCCAAGTACTGAGATTACAGACATGCACCACCATGCCTGGCTTTATTTATTTATTTTTTTGAAACAGGTCTTGCTAAGTTGCTGAGGATCTCACTAAATTGCTGAGGCTGATTGTGACCCTATAATCTTCATGTCTCAGCCTCCCAAGTACTGGGATTACAGTCATGCACCACGACGCCCGGCTAGCTCATTCTATTTAACACAATTCACCAGTCCTGCAGGTGTCCCTCTTCAAAGCGTCCCTCTTCAAAGTGCCCCTCTTACTTAGGAGGCTGAGACAGGAGGATCACAGGTTTGAGGCCAGCCTCAACAACTTAGCAAGATCCTCAGCAGCTTAGTGAGGCCCTGTTTCAAAATAAAAAGGGCTGGGGGTGTAGTTTAGAGGTAGAATGCTTCTGGGTTCAATCCCCAGTACCACCAAAACAAAACAAAACAAAAAAACAGTGCCCTTTTGCTTTCCACATTCAAGGTGGCCATCCCTCTCCCTTGAAAAACTCCACTCCAGGCCGGGCATGGTGGCGCACGCCAATAATCCCAGTACTTGGGAGGCTGAAATAGGGAGGATCACAGGTTTGAGGATAGCCTCAGCAAGAGACTCTCATCAACCTGGCAAGACCCTGTTTCAAAATAAAATAGGGCTGAGGATGTAGCTTGGAGGTAGAATACCCCTGAGTTCAATCCCCAGTACCACACACACAAAAGAAAAAATCCACTCCTGGACACAGAGGAATGGAGGGTCAGATGTTATTTCTTCTGCCTGTGTGGCTTGAGTGGGGCCCGCTGGGATTGCTGGGGGCATGGCGGGCCCTGGTGCTGGACTGGAGGTGATGAAGGCTTTAATCCTGGTCTGCCTTCCAGAGCCCACAGAAGGCAAATGGGCCTCAGTACGAGTATTAATTTTCTGCCCCCAAACAATCTAGCAACCAATCTGGTTTTATAAAAGTATGCTCCTCCTATTAACAAGGCTTTGACCTTACTTTTGGCAAAATAATAACCCGGCATTCTTGTGCCAGATTCCTTCCTGAGCCTGCTTTTGTTCCGTATTAGCTGAAAAGGGCTCTGAGCCACCCTAGGAGACGGTTTTTCTGAACTCAAATTTCTTTTCAGATACAAGGTTTGGGGAGGGCGGTGTGGACTGCTGAGAAAGATTTCATTTGTACCTTTTTCATCTTTATTCTGGCCCGGAGTGATGGGGGTATTAACTAAATGGAAGTTGTCACGGGCTTTTGAAGGGCCCTGCTTGGTGACCGAGGGGTGGTGACAAAGTTCAGAGTTTTGGAACCAGGTCCTGCTCTCTTGCTGTACTAACCAACCGCACCTTTAGGAATCGAACGCACTTCGCTTTGCTTGTGCCCCAAACAGATTTGTCCTACGAGTGATCGTTACCCAGGGCAACCCCAGAAGAGGCCAACCTGATCTTCTAGAAAGAAAGCTGTTCCTAGGACAGAGATGAAAAGCCAGTAAACAAGCCAGGTGTGGTGGTGCACCGCTGTCATCCCAGTCCTCGGGAGACTGAGACAGGGGATCACAAGTTCAAGGCTGGTGTGTGGTCACTTAGTGAGAGCCTGTCTCAAAACAAAAATAAAAAGGGGTAGATCAGTGATAGAGCATCCCTGGGTTCAATCTCCAGTACCACCACCAAAAAAAAAAAAAAAAAGTAAATAAGGACATTTTAGATATCTGAGATAGCCTTTTTTTTTTTTTTTTTTGAGACAAGTCTCACTCAGTTGCCCAGGCTGGCCTGGAACTTTCAGTCCTCCTGCCTCAGCCTCCGGAGTAGCTGGGATTACAAGCATGAGCTGCTGTGCCTGGTGGAGATAGTCTTTTCTGCCTATGTTTAGAGACTCCTAGTGTTTCAGAAGTGAGCTGTATTCCTGGGCCGTCACTGTGCGTCTTGTATCACGTGTGGGGTCCTGCGTTCAGTGCTGGGGCGGGTAGGAGCCAAGTACTCGGCAGCGAGGGCCCCTGTCCATTTGTTGTCCTGTGAGGGAGATTGATGCTGACAACTAATCCTATCTGCAGTTGATGGTATATGGGATGGCTGTTAAAATAGAAACCAAGCAGCCAGGCGTGGTGGCGCACGCTTGTAATCCCAGTACTTGGGGGGCAGAGACAGGAGGATCCAGGTTCGCGGCCAGCCTCCGCTACTTAGTGAGTCCCTCCACAACTTAGTGAGACCCTGTTTCCAAATAAAGAATAAAAAATAGGGTTGGGAGTGGAGCTCAGAGGTAGAATGCCCCTGGGTTCAATCCCCAATACCGAAAAAAAAAAAAAAAGAAAAGAGAAAAAAGAAACCAAGTGGGGACAATGGTGTACGCCGCCTGTCATCCCAGGACTTGGGAGTCTGAGGCAGGAGGATCACAGGTTCAAGGCCAGCCTGGGCAACTTAATGAGACCTTTTCTCCTCCCCCCCCCAAAAAAAAGAAGAAGAAAGAAAGAAAAGGGATGGGGTGTAGCTTAGTAGTAGAACACCCCTGGGTTCAATCCCCAATACCCTCCCTCTCCCCACACACATACCAAAAGAAACTCCAGAAACTAAAATCAACAAGAGGAGACCATCCGTTGGTCTTGGGTGTCGGGTAATGTTTAGGGAAGAGTTGTAGAACTTGTCCAGCACAGCTACCAGCTGGGGAGCAGAATTCAGGAGGCAGGTTTATTTTGGTTGCGGTCCGTTGCAGGTTCAGTAGCAGATCTGGAGCCATCTACCAGCTGTTAGCGATGCTGGGGTCAGAGGCACGGCCTCGGGCCAGCTTTGGGAGCCCCTCAGGGAGGTGATGGTGAAGGCACAGAAATGACCAGGTATCATCCTGAGAGAATATGGAGAGGACAAAGAGGAGACCATCTAGACCACACCTTTCCTTGGGCCTGTCACCCGCAGGCCATAGAGCTATATAACTGTGGTCACACTTCCATTAGTAGTTTGCCCCTCCTTTGGTCCATTGCCTGGATCACTGCAGTTGCCCCAGGGTGGCTCAGGAACCTTCTAGAGCCACTATGAAAACTCCCTTCTCAAGCGTGGCCAGTGCCAGCCTCCTGCCTTGCACACAAGGCACATCCCTGTGTTCCAGGAGGACTCACAGGGCAGCCTCCAGCCCTCAGCATCGCGTCACCCAGAGCCTCCGCCAGCCTCTGCGTCAGGCTCTGCCTTTTAACACGATCCTGGCCTGTGGACGGGTGAGAGGCACTGGCACACTCAGGCCGACTCTGGTGGTAACATTCATGGGGGTTGAGGTCAGCATCGGCGCCCTTTGTGGGTAGCCAGCCAGGCCCCAGGGTTCCTTCATGGAGTTAGCAAACTGCTCCCTTCCGCACTGGTTCCCTCTCTGCATCCGTGTTGAAGGACTCAGAGGAAGAATCAGAAAATAAAGTAGAACAAAAAGTCACCAAGAGGCAGGAGGAGATTCCGGTACTAAAAAGCTATAAAGAGGCCCAGCTTCCTGAGAAGCTCAACAAAGCAACAGCAGGACTGAGGGATTTCTAAAAACGCAGTCCTTGTTGGAATATAATTTACACTGAATTCACTGATTTTAGTCGTACAACTTGATAAGTTCTAACAAATGTGGAAGGCATGTAACCACCCTTGCTGTCAACGTATGGAACATTTCATCACTCCAAAAAGCTTCCTGTGATCTTGTGCCATCAGCTCCCTCTCTCTCCCCAGCTCCAAGCAACCACCGATCTGTTTCTGTCGTCACTCTAGTTTTGCCTCTCCTAGAGCTCATATAGACGAAATGATACAGAGATACTCTGTGTGTCTGACTTCTTTGACTCTGCTAAGGTTTTTGAAATTCAGCCATCTCATTGAATGTATCAGTAGTTTGTTCCTTTTTATTGCTTAGTAGTATTTCTCTGAATGGATATACCACCATCTGTCTATTAATTTACCAGTTGATGGACATTTGGATGATTTCCAGTTTTTGATGATTATGAGCCAAGTTGACATGAACATTCACATACACATCTTTGTGTGGACGAATTGTTTCATTTGAGGTTTTTTGTTTGTTTATTTATTTTAAGCTTTTCATTTTAAAATAATTTTAGACTTACAAAAGAGTTGCAAAGACAATACAGAGAGCTCCCATATGCCCTACATACATCTTCCTCTAATGTTACTCTCATACATAATTATGATACATGCATCAAAACCAAGAAATTAACATTAGTATGATACTTGAAACTCTAGATTTTATTCAGAGTCCATCAGTTTTTCACAAATGTCCTTTTTCTGATCCAGGATCTAATTAATATGCCACATTGGATTTAATCATGTCTCTTTGGTGTCTCCTAACTGTGACAGTTTCTTTGTCTTTTCTTGCTTTTCATGACTTTGAGACAGAATGCTCCTCAATTTGGGTTTGTTTGATATATTCTCTCTCTCTCTCTCTGTATTGGGGATTGAACCCAGAGGTGCTCTACCACTGAGCTACATCCCCAGCCATTTTTATTTTTATTGTGAAACAGGGTCTCACTAAGTTGCTGAGGCTGGCCTCGAATTTGCATTCTTTCTGTCTCAGTCTCCCAAGTACTGGGATTATAAACCTGCACCTTTGCATGTGTTTTGTTTGATGTTTTCTGATCATTAGACTGGAGTTTGGGTTTAGGGAAGAAGACCACAGAGGTGAAATGCCCTCTTCACATCACACCAGGGGGTACATGATATCCACCTAACGAGGCTCACCCCGGTCACATGGTCAAGGTGCTGTCTGTCCTCTGTAAAGTCTCTAATTCCCCTTTCATACTCTTCTTGAGTCCCTCAGTCCCACCCACAAGAGAAGGTGATTAAGCTTTACCTCCTAGAGGGATGAGTTTCAAAGAATTTGTAGAGCCCAGCGTGGTGGTGCATGCTTGCAATCCCAGTACTTGAGAGGCGAAGACCGGAGGATCCGGGTTCGCGGCCAGCCTCAGCTACTTAGTGAGGCCCTCTGCAACTTTGTGAGACCCGGTTTCAAAATAAAGTATAAAAAATAGGGCCAGGGGTGTAGCTCGGAAGTAGAACGCCCCTGGGTTCAATCCCCGGTGCCACAAAAAAAAAAAAAAAGAATTTGTAGATATAGCTGAAACGACCCCAGTGATGAATAAGTGTTTCTGGAGAGATGCTTTAAGCCTCTGTGAGTATCCTGTTTCCCCCCTAAAAAGTCTGCCCACTCGTTGGAACATTCATCAGCGCGTCTTGCCCGCAGCCATTATTACTGTAAGGTTCTTCTCGCAACTTTCTATTTCTCTCAATCCTTCTATGTTTATGACATGGAATTCTTCCCTTCTCCTTCATTTATTTATTTATCCAATTGTTTATTTATATCAGTTTGGACTCAGATATTTATTTTATTGTCTAAGTGAGAGGCAGTTTTAAAATAGGAAAATAGCCACTCTGAAACATGGAGAGGGAGAGGGGAGGAAGATGGTAGATTCTGGGGAAGAGCTGATGGTGGAGGAAACGAAGGCCCTAAGAAGATCCCTGCAAACGAGGTTTAGAAGGGCAGGACAGTTAAGTGAGGCTGAGTACTTGGGAGGCTGAGACAGGAGGATAGACAGTTGGAGACCATCCTCAGCAACTTAGCAAGACCCTCAGCAACTTAGTGAGACCCTGTTCCCAAATAAAAAGTAAAATAGGGGTGGGGCATAGCTCAGAGGTAGAATGCCCCTGGGTTCAATCTCCAGTACCAAGAAGAAAAACAAAACAGAAAGGGAAGGAAGGGCAAAAACAAAGGACACCTTTAAAAGCAGGCTTGAAGAAAGCTGGGGAGGGTTCGAGTTGGATGCCAGGAGGGAGGACTTGAAGGAGCTCCCATTAATTAGCTTTTGTCATCTTGGTCAAGATGTATTCTCTGACGACAATGGAAATTGACTTTTGGAATTTTAATTTCACTGGCCGAAATTTCTGGCCCCTAGAGCAGCATTTCTCAACATCAGCACTATTGACATTTGGCCACATAAATTAATTGTGGCGGGGCGGTCTTGCTCACTGGCTTCTCCCTCCTAGGTGCCAGGAGCATCTTCTCCCTGTCACCCAGCAGTGTCCACCAAGATGTCTCCAGCCGGGCGTGGTGGCGCACGCTTGTAATCCCAGTACTTTGGGAGGCGGAGACCGGAGGATTTGGGTTTGTGGCCAGCCTCAACTCTCTCTTTCTCTTTCCCTGTCTCTCTCTCTCTCTCTACTTAGTGAGGCCCTCTGCAACTTCGTGAGACCTGGTTTCAAAATAAAAAAGTATAAAAAAAAATAGGGCCGGGGGTGTAGCGCGGAGGTAGAACGCCCCTGGGTTCAATCCCCGGTACCGCAAAAAAAAAAAAAAAAAGATGTCTCCAGACAGCGTCACATGTCCCCTAGGGAGCAAAAGCACCGCATACTGAGAACCACGGATAGAAAAAAAATATAAACAGCTGGGAACGATGGCGTACGCCTGTAATCAATCCCAGGACATGAGAGGCTGAGACAGGAGAATGGCAGGCTCAAGCCAGCCTCAGCAACTTAGTGAGGCCCTCAGCAACTTAGTGAGACCCTATTTTAAAATAAAAAAATAAGCTGGTGTGGTGGTGAACGCTTGTAATCCCAGTACTTGGGGAGGTGGAGACAGGAGGATCCAGGTTCCTGGTCAGCCTCAGCTACTTTTTTTTTTTGCAGTACTGGGGATGGAACCCAGGGGCATTTTACCTTTGAGCTACACCCCCAGCCCTATTTTTTATACTTTATTTTGAAACCAGGTCTCCCGAAGTTGCAGAGGGCCTCACTAAGTAGCTGAGGCTGACCAGGAACCCCGATCCTCCGGTCTCAGCCTCCCAAGTACTGGGATTACAAGCGTGCGCCACCACGCCCGGCAACCTCATCTACTTAATGACACCCTCTGCAACTTAGTGAGACCCTGCTTCAAAATAAAGAATAAAAAATAGGGCTGGGGGTGTAGCTCGGAGGTAGAATGCCCCTGGGTTCCATCCCCAGTACCGCAAAATAAATAAATAAGTTAATTAATTAAAAATAAAAATTAAAAAAGGGCTGGGGGGTGTAGCTCAGAAATGGAATGCCCTTGGCATTTAATCCCTAGTACCAAATCATCACCATCATCATCATCATCATCATCATCATCATCATCACCACCATCATCATCATCATCACGCTGGCCATCCACAAGATCCCTGCCTATTGCCTTTGAAAGGCTAAGACCACGGCCTTCACCTGCTATTTTCCTGCAGAGAGAACTGAGCTGCTCCGGCGTGAGCACTGCACTCTGCAGCCCCGGGCAGGGAAGGCCTTGTTTTCTCGCTGGTCGCTAACAGGCCTGCCAAATGGATCAAGAGGAGAGGGAGTTCTGGTTCAGAGGGCCCCGATGGTTCAAAGGCAGGAGGCTGTGTTTCTGACTTCGCCTCGTGATTGGAAGGATGTTTTGCTTTCTCTGTGGTTCCGGTGTGGGCCGTGAGAAGCAGCCTGGTTGTTATGACAGTTGGGGACACAGAAGCTCTTCTCCCAGGTTAGTTCCTGCAAGCCCGGTTGTGCTCAGTCCAACGGGGTGCCTCCCCAGCTGGGTGCGCGTTGGTCCCTGGCAAAGGCCTTTCCTAGGCCAGCCGGGGGACATTGGGGACTTCTTTTACAACTCCCATTTTATTATTCCTAAGACACTTGCATTTTAGCCTCCCCCACCCTTGATAAGTTGTTACCAGACTTGCCATTTCAAACCTAGCAAAGGTGACAGTGATGAAGGAACCAGGCCAAGGCCGAGGCCCAGGTGACCTTGCCCAGCCGCCGATGCCATCTGTCGGCGGCTGGCAGAACTGAGGCCCTTGGCTGTGTTGCAGCCTTTTGGATTGCACAGAAAGTTGAGAAGTTGGCAGCCGCGAACCTTCTTTCCACCTGGGAGCACAGGATTGGCAGGACTGGGAGGAGTGGAAGGGGAGAGAAGGCGGGTTTGCTTTGGAGGTCTGCAGCAGGAATCAGATGGTGCCAGAAACCCAAAGCTAAATGATTTGAGGAGGATTTTTCAAGATACTGACTGGGAAGCCTTTGGGACCTGAAATCCATTTAGGAGCCAATTGTCAGTTAAGGAATTGGGCTTCGGGGAGTTAACAGAGCAGCAGAGAGCTTTCTAAACTAAAAAAAATACTGTGTCTTCTGCAATATGATTTGTGGTTGATTATTGAGGGACACAATTAGCTTCTCCCTTGTCAAAGAAACAAAATAACTCTTATATTCTATTTTCTCTCAAAGTCCTTTTATTTATTTATTTATTTATTGCGGTACTGGGGATTGAACCCAGGGGCATTCTACCTCTGAGCTACACCCCCAGCCCTATTTTTTATACTTTATTTGGAAACAGGGTCTCACTAAGTTGCCGAGGGCCTCACTAAGTAGCTGAGGCTGGCCGAGAACCTGTGATCCTCCTGTCTCAGCCTCCCAAGTCCTGGGATTAGAAGCGTGTGCCACCACACCTGGCTCAAAGTGCTTTTAAATACTGTACATTGGTTTCTAGAATACCAATCCATTTAGGCCAGTGTATCCCCATGTTTCTTTCTCCTCCCACCCTTGGTACTGGAGGTTTAACCCAGGGGCGTTCTACCTCCGAGGTACACCCCCAGCCCTATTTTATTTTTTATTTTGAAACAGGGTCTCACTAAGTTGCTGAGGGACCTTGCTAAGTTGCTGAGGCTGGCCTCGAACCTTCAATCCTCTCTTGTCCTCCCAAGTACTGGGCTTACAGGCATGAACCACCACACGTGGCTTATCCCCATGTTCCTGATGACAAAACTGAGATGCCCAGAGGCTAAGTTTTGTATATCTAGTTGACAATGAGGGGCAGAATTAGTCCAGCCAGTGGGTCCTCAACCCTGGCTACACATTAGAATCCCAGGATTCTGGCTCCACTGCCGGATACGCTGATTTAAGTGGGCTGACCTGGGACCCGGTCAGTTTTTTTTTGTTTTGTTTTTTTGCTTTTTTTGCCTGGGTCCAAGTGTTGCTGCTCAAGGTGTGGTCTGTGTACCAGCAGCATCAGCACCACTTGGAGCTTGTTAGAAATACAGTTGAGCCGGGCGTAATCCCAGGACTTGGGAGGCTGAGACTGGAGGATTGCAGGTTCCCAGCACACCTCAGCTACTTAGTGAGTCCCTTTGCAACTTAGTGAGACCCTGTTTGAAAATAAACCCTGTTTATTTTCAAAATAAAAAATAAAATAGGGCTGGGGGTGTAGCTTGGAGGTAGAATGCCCCTGGGTTTAAGCCCCAGTACTGTAAAAAAAAAAAGAAAGAAAAAAAAAGAAAAGAAATAGAGTTGCAGAGTACGGCATGGTTGCGCATACCTGTAATCCTAGTACTTGTAAGGCTGAGACAGGAGGATCAAAGGTTCAAAGCCAGCCTCAGCAATTTAGTGAGACTCTCAGCAACCTAGCGAGACCCTGTTTCAAAATAAAAAAATAAAAAGGGCTGGGGGTGTAGCTCTGAAGAAAGAAAGAAAGAGAGAGAGAGAGAGGGAGGGAGAGAGGGAGGGAGGAAGGTAGTGGAAGGAAGGAAGGAAGGAAGGAAGGAAGGAAGGGAGGGAGGAAGGGAGGGAGGGAGAAAGGAAGGATTCAGGAAGGAAGGAAAGAAGGAAGGAAGGAAGGAAGGAAGGAAGGAAGGAAGGAAGGAAGGAAAGAAAGGAAGAAAGAAAACGAACCCGCTGAGTCTCAGGCCCCACCACAGACTTTCTGAGTTGGCATCTGCATTGTAATAAGATTCTCAGATGATTCTGGGGCTCAGTGAAGTTTGGAAACACGGGGTGTTGCCTCAGAGGTCAGACTCACAGAGCTGCCATCTTGGTTGAGCAAGTTGCTTTTGTTTTATTTTACCATTCAGGCGGCATTCAAGGCCTGGTTGGGAGGCCCTCCCTGGAGGCCCTGTGAGTTCCCTGCGTCTCGAATTGAAGCTGGGAGTTCCCCTCCTCCTCCCGAAAGTCTGGCTCATCCCCAGCAGTGGAGTGTTTCGCAGCCCCCAATTCCTGGGTGCGTCACCGTGTAGTCACCAAGCCGGGGCTGTGGGCGGCCTCCAGGTCCCTCCTGGTGAGAGAGATGGCGTGTCCGCACCGAATGAACCCACCAAGAGAGGTTCAGCTCCCAAGATTCTCCCGTTCCCTCCAGCTCAGTCATGGCGAACTGGGAGGCTGTGAATTTTTCTTTTTTCTCTTCTCAGTACATGTTTGTTTTTGAATATTTGAGTGAAATCAAGCTTCCTGGACACCTGGGGGGTGCTGGGCAAGGTATTTGAGCTTTGCCCCAGTTGGGCTTGGTTCTGGTTGTGGGGCCCCCTGGCCGGGCGGCACCCTTCCCCAGCAAAGTCCAGCCCTGTCTTGCGAAAAGAGATCTTTTGAGTTCATTTCTTAAACTCCAATGCGGTATGAGAGCCAGTCAGATCTTTTCTAAATCTGTAGTTTCCTTTTGGGTAGCGCCTAAAAGAGACACAGCGGTCCCTGTTCCAGCTCTTTTTGGGAAACCAGGCCTTGGCGTCTCTTCCACTCCTGTCTGCCCTTCTCAACAACAAGCCCTCTTTGATGGAGGACCCTTCTGAGAGGCAGGGGCAGAGCGGTTTCCTTGTTCTGTTTCTTCTCTTCTCCACGCCCCCCTCCACCCATCTCCTGTACTGCTTCCAAACTTTCTCCCCAAAGGCAAACAACAAACCAACCAAACTTTGCGAGACAGGGGAGGCTTGTCCCTGTTGGTGAACTGTCTTGAAAGGATGTCACTGAGAAAGGGATTCTGTGGCTCCCTTTCTTCTAGAAGCGTTGGGAGGTCTCCGAGGACCCCACCTGGAGAGACTGGGGTGCTAATTACATGCACAGAAGCTGTTCATTAGTCACTGCGGGTCCCAAGACCTTGCCAGTGCCTGCCATCATTCCGCTGAATTCAGAGGTTTTGAAAGGACCCCAAACTGGGCTCGTGGCTTTCTCCAAAAAACTGTTTATTCCTTCCTTCTCCGGCCTCTCTTTTCTCTGCTCTCCCATCCCCAGCGCTTCTCTTCTGTTGCCCACAGCAACCCCTACAGCTGCTACCTCGGAGCAGAGGGAGCAGGCCGGGTTACTTCGGTGTCAAGCAATACTGAGTTATTCACCAGAGCCGTACAAAGAAACAGGTTTCTCTGCAAATCTCCTGATTCAAACCATCTTCAGCGTGTAGCCCGCGGCTCCCCCATCTTGCCTTGCAGGAGAGGCCCCCTAACTCTGGAAGCCCGGGCACTGCCTGGCCCCACCTCTGCAGGCGGCTGTTTACCAACAGTGCTCTGTAAACTCTTTAGCAAGTTTCTTTATGTTCACACCTTCTGTCTACACTCCCAGGCAGCTCTCCTCTGCAGGGCAGGGCCTTCTGCAGGCCCCGTGCTCCTGCGCAGCCAATACAGCCATCATGTGGACTAGGTGGCTGGCCAAAGGTTTTTCTCTTTTGCTCTTTACCTTGAGAACAAAAGGGGTGGCACCCAAAGTTGTCATGGAAATAAATCATTAGCTACTGCTACTGAGCCATTAAGAAATGGCTTCCATTAATACCTGAATCTCAGTTTATGAATGAGCACACGATGATTCTATTCCTGATATTCATTCCTGTGATTCTTTGGAACCTCATTTAGAAGATTTTCTTCCTAGCTGGAAGTGGTGGTGCCTACATGTCATCCCAGTACTTGGGAGGCTGAGCCAGGAGGATTACAAGTTGGAGGCCAGCCTCAGCAACCTAGCGAGACTCTCAGTAACCTAGCGAGACTCTCAGTAACCTAGCGAGACCCTGTTTCAAAACAAAAAATAAATAGCCGGGCGTGGTGGCGCACACTTATAATTCCAGTACTTGGGAGACTGAGACCGGAGGATCCAGGTTCACGGCCAGCCTCCGCTACTTAGTGAGGCCCTCCGCAACTTAGCGAGGCCCTGTTTCCAAATAAAGAATAAAAAATAGGACTGTGGGTGTATCTCGGAGGTAAAATGCCCGTGGGTTCAATCCCCAGTACTGCAAAATATTAATTAATTAATTAAAAAGGTCTGAGCTGGGTGTGGTGGCGCACACTTGTAATCCCAGTACTTGGGAGGCTGAGACTGGAGGATCCGGGTTCGCAGCCAGCCTCAGCTACTTAGTGAGGCCCTCCACAACTTAGTGAGACCCTGTTTCAAAATAAAGAACAAAGAGCCAGGCGTGGTGGCGCACGCTTGTAATCCCAGTACTTTGGGAGGCGGAGACCTGAGGATCCGGGTTCTCAGCCAGCTTCATCTCTCTCCCTCTCTCTCTCTCTCTCTCTCTCTCTACTTAGTGAGGCCCTCCGCAACTTCGTGAGACCCAGTTTCAAAATAAAGTATAAAAAATAGGGCCAGGGGTGTAGTGCGGAGGTAGAATGCCCCTGGGTTCAATCCCCAGTACCGCAAAAAAAAAAAGGGTCTGGGGTGTAGTTTGGAGGTAGAATGCCCCTGGGTTCAATCCCCAGTACAAAAAAACAAAAAAAAGAGAAGATTTTCCCATAACACTCCTCTGAACCAAGGACAAGCAAATAGAATACTGGAAGAGACGAAATCAAAGATTACAACTTATTTATTTTTAAGCATTGGGGATTAAGCCCAGGGGCATTCTACCTCCATGCTACACCCCCAGCCCTTTTTATTTTTTGTTTTGAAGCAAGGTCTCGCTAGCTTGCTGAAAGTTTCTCCGAGTTGCTGGGGCTGGCCTTGAACCTGCAATCCTCCTGTTTTGGCCTCCCAAGTACTGGGATTACAGGTGTGGGCCACCATGCCCGGCTTACAACTTTTTTTTTTCTGAAGGGGAAAAGAAAAAAAAATCAGAAACATAAAATAACGCTCACCATTCTATCTTGCCTGCCAATTTCTAAATGCAGTCCTTAAGACGCCGAGGGCCGGGGTGTTCTTTTGAGATATTTGTCAATGACTCGTGAAGTACACCTTGAGTGAAGGCATTTTCCCTGGCAATGTTCATTTCTATTTCAATGGTTTGCCTCAGTACTTTTCTTTAATTAATACTGTCTATGCTCACTGATGAATAATTCAGAGTCATGCAAGCAACAGATGTCAGAGGATTCAGAATGACTTTCCCTGAATTATTTATCATTTCCAAAAAAGTAACAGCTTTGTTGAACAAGTAATCGGCAACACAGATGTAGATCAAGGTTTGTCAGCAGGCAGCGAGGTCTACTACATCTTCCCCCTTTGTACACCTTAACCACCAGGACTGCCTCGTAGAAGGGGGGTTGGGTACCACCTCGGATGGACCAGGTCACTTACTCCTCCTAGTGCTGACGAGCTTGGTTTCCAGGTTGTCTGTGGATGATGAAACAGAAATGGGAATTCATCTGGAAATAAAATCAATGACGGTCTCCTTGCAGACATCTCTCGGACAGGTACCCAGAAAGAGGGGGCCTCTTTGTTTGCAAGGATATATTAAGAATAGAGAACCCACAGCTGGGTGTGGTAAGGCACTCCTGTAATCTCAGTATTTGGGAGGCTGAGACAGGAGGATCACAGAATCGAGGTCAGCCTTGGAAATTTTAGGGAGGCTCTCAGCAACTTACTGAGACCCTGTTTCAAAATAAAAAAATTAAAAAATAGGGTTGAGGGTGTAGCTCAGAGGTAGAATGCCCCTGGGTTCAATCCCCAGTACCAAAAAAAAAAAAAAAACAGAACCTCCCTCAAAGAGACTAGAGACCTAGAAGAAAAAACAATTTGTCAGGTGTCTACAAATTTACATGCACTAATGTTCTCTGCAGTGTTGTTTATGTCTGAATTTTAAAAAGTCCAACTATGAAAGATTAGTTAAATAAATTCTGGTAGATCCAAGCAATGGGATACCTATAATAATATAATTTAATGCCTATAATAACTTAGTAATATAATAATATAATTTCATATAGTAATTTAATAATATAGTAATTAAATGATATATGTATTTTTTAATTTTGGAAATATCAACATATTTATTAGATGATAAAGCCACATGTGGTGATGCACGTTTGTAATCCCAGTACTTCAGAGGCTGAGACAGGAGGATCGCAGGTTTTCGGCCAGCCTCAGCTACTTAGTGAGGCCCTCTACAACTTAGTGAGACCCTGCTTCAAAATAAAGAATAAAATAGGGTTGGGGGTGTAGCTCAGAGGTAGAATGCCCCTGGGTTCAATCCCCAGTACTGCAAAAATAAATAAGTAAATAAATAAACAGATGATATTAAGTGAGGGAGGCGTTACACCAGAACAGTTTAATTTCTATGGAAAAGTATGCATGTGTTGTTTTTCTTTGGTAAGCATGGAGAAAAGTCTAGAAGGAACTCTCCTTAATATTAGCAGTGGCTAGTTGGGGGTACTAAGAATCAGGGTGGCTTTCTTCTGCCTCACATAGTTTTTCTTTGTATCACTATAAATATGCACGTTGTAGTCGTAGTACAAGGTCAAGCTACTGAAACAGGACATACAACGCTATCATGACTTCAAGAAAGGACTTTCTCTGGTTTAGCAGCATGCAGTCGCAGTGCCAGAGGGGCAGGTGGCCCTGTTCCATTCAACATGCATGGACCAGGTTCCTTCCTGCCTGCAGCCTCTCCATTCCCCAAAAGCCTAAGTGGCCAAGGGCGACAGGAGGAGGAAGAGTGGGTGAGAGAGGCACACTCGCTGTCCCAAGTGCCCTGGTCCCCAGGTGGCCCGTGACCCTCCTGCTTCCATCCCTAGGCAGCGACAGTCCCACAGCTGTACCCACTGCCGCTGCAAGGCAGGGTGGGAACGAAACCTTTATGGCATCTATGTGACCAACTACAGCACTCAGCCAAGGAAGGAGGAGAAAATGAATTTTGCTCACAGCTTTCAGTTACTGCTCTACGTATTACCTGTATGAGAAAAATAATATAGAAAGATTTTAAAGGAAGTAGTTTTGGATTAGAGGTCTTCAAAGGGCATTTCCTTTAGGAATTAAGTAGACAGAAGAGGTATACAATTTGGACACTGCCTTTCCAGAGAATGACCATCTGTTGAGAAAACAAACCAGTTAAGAATTAAAAGTAGTATCTGCAATGCTGGGCGTGGTAGCGCACACCTGTAATCCCGGTACTTGGGAGACTGAGATAGGAGGATCACAGGTTCAAGGCCAGTGTGAAGCTACTTAGTGAGACCCTGTTTTAAGATAAAAAAAAATGAAAAGTGCTAGGGTATGTAGCTCAGAGGTAGAATGTCCCTGGGTTCAATACCCAGTACCCTCCCCCACAAAAGTATATTTGCAAAGGGCCAAAAGAATGTTCAGAGAAATGCAGAGGAGAAAGTTGGCTAGGCTCATGGAATAAGGCTTAGGTGAATTGAAAAGCTTGCAACTTCGCTTCATTGAACCCAGGGTTGCTTGTTCTTTTGGAAGAATTAGAACTATTTGTGTTTTGCAACATTTCAGGGTAGTATGGCCTCCCGTTACACCACAGAGCATATTTCCTTATGGACCTAAGAATAAGGCCCCTACTGACTTTCAGTTAGCAGTTATTTATTCTAATTCTTTTTAAAAAGACCTTTACTTATATATTTTACACATTTAATTCTATAATATACTTTTATTGGTGCATTATAGTCTCACATCATAATGTAAATCATGTTGATAGTGACATACATGCACACAGCACTTGTTGGTTATGCATTTAGTTTAAAAAATTATTTTATTTTTATTTTTTGCACTGATGGGAACCAAACCCAGGGCCTCGCACATGGTAGACAAGCACTCTACGACTGAGTTATATTCCTAGCCCCTCTTGTAATTCTTTGCTAAATGTGTAGTGATCTTTAACATAACATATTTTGGAAGAGCTACAGTTTAGAGGAAATTCTTGACTTTGGAATGTAAAATCTATCTTTTAAAAACAACTTTATGGTTTTAAAAGTTTTTAAGCTGGGTGTGGTGGTACCCGCTTGCAATGCCAGTACTTGGGAGGCTAAGACAGGAGGACTGCAGGTTCGAGGACAGCAAGTAGTGAGACTCTCATCAGCCTAGTGAGACCCTGTTTCAAAACAAAAATAAAAATGGACTGGAGATGTAGCTTGGAGGGCTCTGGGTTCAATCTCCAGTACCACAAAAATAAATAAACAAGTAAATAATAGTTTTTAATAGAGTTATTACCAATACTTACCACAAGTCAGGCATTTCTAGATTTATTTGGAAGACAACCCAAAAGCATATATTTAGATAGAGGGTTTTTTTCCTCTCTTAGATAGAAATTTTTCTATTTTGATAGAGTTATAGTAATCATGACTCATTACCTTCTTTGTTATAGGATCAAATTTTGCATGTCTCTCAGCGTTACATCAGATTTCTTAGGTCCATGGTGTTTACACTGAAAAATCCTCTGGTTTTATGCACAAAGGCTCCCAAAGTCAAATGGCGGGTGATGGTCTCTTTATCCCACCCAAAATGTGGTCCCTTAAAACAGTGGACCCCACACGCCTCTGACTTGCTGTTTCCCTGATATTCTACGATGGAAGACACAACATTTGAAGGGACAGGGTAAGAACCACTGGGTGCTTTATTCGTAGTCTTTCTAGGAAAGTCATGTTTGAGGAGCTCCAAAGTCAAGAATTATTGCAAATGAGGCCCAGATTTGAAAATTGCTGCTTTGCAAATTGTGCTTATTCTAGAAAGAAAGATTTCTATCACTGGGAAGAACTTTAAAAATTGGGAGATCTAGTTGCCTCGTTTTGCACATGGGGAAATGAGACAGGAAGAGGCCAAGTCACTTACTGGAGCCACAGAGCTCAGCTGTGGCAAGATTAAGGACCATGACTGTCACTTTCAGTTCTCTAGGGCCCCCTCCCCCACCCCACACCTTAGGTGTCCTCTTTTTTTTTGGTACTGGGGGTTGAACCCAGGGGCATTCTACCTCTGAGCTATCAGCCCTATTTTTTTTTCTTTTTTTGCAGTACCAGGGATTGAACCCAGGGGCGTTTTACCTCCGAGCTACACCCCCCGGCCCTATTTTTTATACTTATTTTGAAACCGGGTCTCATGAACTTGCTGAGGGCCTCACTAAGTAGCTGAGGCTGGCTGCGAACCCCGATCCTCCGGTCTCCGCCTCCCAAGTACTGGGATTACAAGCGTGCGCCACCACGCCCAGCTCTATTTTTGTTTTTTAAATAAGGTCTTGCAACCTAGCAAGGGTCTTGCTAAGTTGCTGAGGCTGGCTTTGAACCTGTGATTTCCCTGTCTCAGCCTCCCAAGTCTTGGGATTACAGGCGTGCATCACCATGTCTAGCTAGGGGTCTCCTTTTTATATGATGGCCTTGGCGGTCATGGAGCATGCTTCCCGCCATTGAAGGGAACCTCAGGCAGAATCTCCTTTTGCAGCTGCTGAGCTGCAGGGATGATGATTTTGGACTGGGGTGAAGTAGGAGAGACCCAGCCCCTTTTTTTCTGGATGCTTTGCTTATTTGATTCCTATTAATAATAAAAGACCCATTTGGGGCAGAAGTTAGACTTGCAGGCAGCTTTGTAAGTAAGTTTCACAACCAAAATATCTCTAGGTAAAGAATTGCTATTTTCTAACTCTTTTTCAGAATGCTGAGTTGATATCTCGTGATGGCAACAAAAATAAAATATTTCCTTCTCATTATAAAGTGGTCAAAGAGCCAAAAAACAATGCTGTCTTTTAGATTTTTTGTTGTTGTTGTTGTTGTTTGTGGTACTGGGGATTGAATCCAGGGGCATTCTACCTCCAGGCTACACCCGGCCCTATTTTTTATTCTTTATTTTGAAACAGGGTCTCACTAAGTTGCAGAGGGCCTCACTAAGTAGCTGAGGCTGGCCGCGAACCCAGATCCTCCAGTCTCAGCCTCCCAAGTACTGGGATTACAAGTGTGCGCCACCACGCCCGGCTCAATGCTGTCTTTTAAAATAAAATTCTTACCCCTTTTTGATCAACATTAAGATGAATTACCAGCTGGGTGTGGCGGTGTAGTAGCGCATACCCCTGTGATCCTAGGACTTGGGAGGCTGAGACAGGAGAATTACAGGTTCAAGGACAGCCTTAGCAATGTAGCAAGACTCTCAGCAACCTAGCAAGACCCTGTTTCAAAAATAAAATAAAAAAAGGGGCTGGGGATGTAGCTCAGAAGTAGAATGCCCCTGGGTTCAATCCCCAGTACTGCAAAAAAAAAAAAAAAAAAAAAGAATTGTCACTTTGGGGGCTTGATTCTGGTTTGTTACAATTTTTATATGTTTTATGGCCTATAGGTTTATTGATTTCAAAGGCTATAAATCCATCTGCCCATCTCCATCAGAGCAGAATGGAAGTTTCTACTGAAGGTCTAATAGCTTGAATTGGTAGCCTTCAAGTTCTGGGAACCCATGCTGTGGCTTTTCTATTTTAAAAGGAGCTAGATTATTGGGGGTGGGTATTGGAGGTTGAACACAGAGTCATTCTGCCCCTGAGCTACATCCCCAGCCCTATTCTTTATTTTGAAACCGGGTCTCACTAAGTTGCCAAGGGCCTCACTAAGTAGCTGAGGCTGGCTGCGAACCTGCGACCCTCCAGTCTCAGCCTCCCAAGTACCGGGATGACAAGCGTGCGCCACCACGCCCGGCAAAGCATCTCAAGCTTAACTTTCAAAACACTGCTGTTTGTCACTGAGGAGGCCAGCACTGTCAGTTGTCACGCGGTAGCCATTTTCCTATCTCCTTGTTAACTGTTTCTTCCTTCCATTCTCTTTCCTGTGCGGTTGGCACATCCCCAGCCCTGAGCGTTGTTGATGGTTCCTACTCCAACTTTGCCTAATTAGATTTCTGTTAAGCTTGAGGTCATTTATAGCCAACCTTTTTCCAGATTAAAAACATAAGCCTCTGTTGAAATGTTTTGTTGTTCTAAATTGGGACCATCCTGTCTTGACATCAAATCAATCATCTTTAGTTCAATCTCCACATGGGTGGGTATAATTCTCTCGGGGCTTCTTGTCATTGTTCATTTACATCTGACCTTGTTCTGAAAAATATTTAAGGCAGTGGAACCCTAATTTAGAACATTCTGGCTCTTACTTGACTAATTAACTTAGATCTGTGAATATATTAGTCCAATAGCCTAAGAAATAGGGGAGGCAAAATAGACTGGGGAAATGGGGGAAGACTACAGATTTATTCTATTTATTTATTTACTTATTTATTTATTTATTCATTTTTGGTACTGAGGATTGAACCCAGGGGCATTCTACCTCCAAGCTACATCCCCAGCCCTATTTTTTATTCTTTTTTTTTTTCCAGTACCCGGGATTGAACCCAGGGGGCGTTCTACCTCCGAGCTACACCCCCGGCCCTATTTTTTATCCTTTATTTTGAAACCGGTCTCACGAAGTTGCGGAGGGCCTCACTAAGTAGCTGAGGCTGGCCACGAACCTGTATCCTCCGGTCTCCGCCTCCCAAGTACTGAGATTACAAGCGTGCGCCACCACGCCCAGCCTTTTTATTCTTTATTTTTGAAACAGGGTCTCACTAAGTAGCTGAGGCTGGTCTTGAACCTGGATCCTCCGGTCTCAGCCTCTCAAGTACTGGGATTACAAGTGTGCGCCACCATGCCCGGCTGACTACAGATTTTAGATCCCATCCCTGAATGCTTGGGTTTGTTTGGACTCTTAGCCATTATGCCAAAACAAAACAAAACAAAACAAAACAAAACAAAACAAAACAAAACGAGGTGGTTATATTACAAGGTGGCAAGTTTCCCTCCATTCTTGTCTCCCCAAAAGAAAGATTTCATCTGGGGGACACGGATAGGGTGAACATAATGGGTTTTAGTGGGTAGGTTTACCAGGAGGGTCATAGAGCTGGCTGATGTGGGCGTGGTAGAAGAAAAAGGGACAAGTCTGCTGCTTGGTGAGTTTCTATACTGTCCAGCAATTCCACCCTTATGCATAGTAATTTGGGGGCGGTTACTACTTAGTGCGACTGTGCTAAATTCTCCATGTTAGAACTTTCCACTGGTGTCTAAAACTGCAGTGTAATGGGCTGGAAGTCCCTGACCACAGCTGAGTGGGGCAATGTCCATATCTCTTCTCAGGAAGGCTCTTCCATGTCCCATTTTCTTTCCCTGCCCTGGCTAACTACCTAACAGTTACATCTAGTGCTTCCATCTTTTTTTTATTTTTTGTGATACTGGGGATTGAACCCAGGGGCATTCTACCTCTGAACGGCATCCCCAGTTCTTTTAAAAATTTTTGGAAACAGGGTCTCGCTAGGTTGCTGAGAGTCTCGCTAAATTGCTGAGGTTGGCCTCAAACCAGCGATCCTCCAGTCTCAGCTTCCCAAGTACTAGGATTACAGGTGTATGTCACCATGCCCAGTTTAGTATTTCCATCTTACCAATAGGAAAGCAGAGACTTAGAGAGGCCAGGTGACTCACCTGAGGCTGGGGAAGAATGGTAGAACCAGGATTTGAGCCCCAGGCAGTATAACCCACAGGGTCCTTGCTCCTAACCACTGGGCTGTACTGTCTTGCTACGTTTTTTCATGTGTCCATCTCCCAGTGGTCTCAGCACTGGGAGCGTTTGTCATGAGCACAGAGGGAAATGTGTTGTGGGGCTCCCTGGAAAATGGAGATGCTTACTTTTTTTTTTTTTCTGGAACTGGGGATAGAACCCAGGGGAATTCTACCTCTGAGCTACACCTCCAGCCCTATTTTTTATACTTTATTTTGAAGCAGGGTCTCACTAAGTTGCGGAGGGCCTCACTAAGTAGCTGAGGCTGGCCGCAAACCTGGATCCTCTGGTCTCAGCCTCCCAAGTACTGGGATTACAAGCGTGCACCACCACGCCCAGCTTGAGATGCTTACATTTTCATCTGGACTTGTGGATTTCATAATGAGGCATCTGCCAGGCCGTGAGCCGGCATCCTGTGCCTGAGAGTTGTGGCAGCAGTGGGCATTTCTATTTTATTTATTTATTTATTTATTTATTTATTTATTTATTTAATTTATTTTTGCGGTACTGGGGATTGAACCCAGGGTCATTCTACCTCTGAGCTACACCCTCAGCCCTATTTTTTATTCTTAATTTTTGAAACAGGGTCTCACTAAGTAGCAGAGGGCCTCACTAAGTAGCTGAGGCTGGCCGTGAACCTGCGATCCTCCTGTCTCAGCCTCCCAAGTACTGGGATTACAAGCGTGCGCCACCACGCTCAGCTGCAGCGGTGGGCATTTCTAAGGAAGAAGAACTGACCCGCCAAGTCAGTCTGGAATGTCAGGAGTAGAGGGACATTGCAGCTACAGAGAAACATTATTAAAGATGACTCTTAAGATGTCAAGAGGAAAAAAAAATGGCCTTTTAGGTAAAAAAAAAAAAACAAGCCCCTGCTATTACACGGTGTGAGCTGTGGGCTAGAGCTGAAGGATGTCTTCTCGGGGGCTAGGCAGCTTAAATGCATTAGATTAGTCTGCGATGTGGATTAAGGAACTGTGGGACTTAATAACTTGTGTATTAAAGAATGGCCCTGCAAATGTTACTCTGTCAGAAAAATGTAACTGCTCTAATTGAATTTAGAAGCAACATTAAAATTTTTCTTTTGGTGATGCTTCTTAGATGCATTAAATACAATAGCAAAAGTCGCAATTGATTAGACTGAAACTTTACCATGTGAGGGCTGTTACACACTAAATTCTGTTGCTAGCAGTTTTGATTGTATTTTTTTTTCTGAAAAGTACTAAGAAAATTCTCCCTTTACATAATTTATGGTCATGCCGCTGGTTAAATGTGCCAAGAAATGTTCTCAGAGTCTTGGCAAGGTTTTGGAATATAGTATATTATCTTAGTCTTGGGCTATATATATAGCGAACACTCGATATATATTGATGATGGTGTTGGTTCTCTCTTGGGCGAAGGAGGGAATAGGCTGGCGTATACCATGTGATGCTCAGCACATCTCTAGTGATAACGGTAGAAAAGCACACCTTTCCTCTGCATGTCCGAGAAACTTGTGTCTGCCCACAGCGTCCCAATGAGAGGTTGATCTGAGAAGGTCCATGTTTCATGGTGGCCACGAACCCGCATCCTCCGGTCTCAGCCTCCCAAGTACTAGGATCACAAGCATACAAGTTAATTTAGATGCCGGGCCAGAGTTCAGACACGTGGGCCTGGGCACCAGCCTCCAGAGCCCCAGTGATTTCCCCGGGAAATGTCTCTCCTCATCCAGGCACCGTGTGTCGTGGACTGCCGAAGGAGGAAAGGTGTTAGGACCACTGATCAGAGAGCAGCTGCTGGGTTTTTCCTTCTCTCTCAGTCGCAGGGGGATCCGTGAAGGAGAGGAAGGCTTACTTCCTTGAAAGGTGTGCATTAAGCCGGGCGTTGGTGGCGCACACTTGTAATCCCAGTACTTGGGAGACTGAGACCAGAGGATCCAGGTTCGCGGCCAGCCTCAGCTACTTAGTGAGACCCTCTGCAACTTAGTGAGACCCTGTTTCAAAATAAAGAATAAAAAATAGGGTTGGGGGTATAGCTCGGAGGTAGAACGCCTCTGGGTTCAATCCCCAGTACCACACAAAAAAAGAGAAAGGTGTGCGTTACAGAGCAGCTCAAAGGAGCCCTCGCAGGCAGGACTGTCTCCTTGCTGAAGTTTTTCTTTGCACCTAGAATACTAAGTAAAAGGGAAGGAAAAGATGAAAGATAAGCCCCTCTTTAAAAATACCTTTGAGCTGGCGCATCAAAGAGAAAACCAGAGATTTCTCAACTAACAAATGAGTGGCAGGACTGCATTGGGGAATTTGAGGAGGGCTCCATGAGCAAGGTGTTTGGGAATTGAGCAGCCAACGGCCCTTGCAGGCACGGAGAGAGAGCGGCCCTTGGAATGCGCTGCACCTGGCCTGGAAGCTGGCAGCCTGGTTGTTATGTCATGAAAAGCAGAGCCCTGCCGGCGGCCCCCGCGTACCCCCTGGAGCTGCGAGGATCCCCAAGAGTCAGCCAGTCGCCAAACAGATTCCACTGGCCCCGGGGCATGTTGGGCACAGAAGTCAGGTTTCATGATTTTATAGATGACACATCCATCCCCCTTTTGGACTTCAGTAACCTCTTCCAACATCTGAGGGACGTTAAATGGGGGTCATATATCGGACCCCTGTTTTGTGTAATCTTCAAAATCAAGGCAAAATACACAATGTCAAAATTTGCCATCTTAGCCATTGGGAGGTGCTTGGCTGGTTGGTATTAAGTATATTCACAGTGATATTCTTTTTTTTTTTTTAGCGGTACTGGGGATTGAACCCAGGGGCGTTCTACCTCCAAGATATACCCCCAGCCCTATTTTTTTATTCTTTATTTTGAAACAGGGTCTCACTAAGTTGCAGAGAGCCTCACTAAATAGCTGAGGCTGGCCGTGAACCCTGATCCTCTGGTCTCAGCCTCCCAAGTACTGGGATTACAAGCGTGCGCCACCACGCCTGGCTCAATCACAGTGATATTGTACTGTCACTACCATCCATCCACAGTTGTCTTTATGTTCTTAAATGGACACTCTCTACCCACTAAAGAACCGCCTATTCCCCTACTCCAGTCCCTGGCAGCCAACATTCTACTTTCTGTCTCTGAATTTTGACTATTGTAGGTACCTTATATAAGTAGAATCATACAATATTTGTCCTTTTGTTCTAGTTTACTTCATTTAGCATAATGTCCTCAAGGTTTATCCATGTGGTAGCATGTATTGGAATTTTGTCTCTTTTTAAGGCTCAATAATATTCCATGGCAAGTCTCCACCGCATTTTGTTTACCCTTCCCCCTCAGTGGACACTTGAGCTGCTTCCTTTTAGCTATGGTGGACAGTGCCGCTATCAACATGGATGTATAAATACCTGCCTGAGTGCCCACTTTCACTTTTGGGGGGTCTATGTCCAGAATTGGAATTGCTGGATCATATGGTCATAGGCTCATTTGTGGGGGGAGGTATTGGGAGTTGAACCCAGGGGTGCTCTACCTCAGAGCTATACCCCCAGCCCCATTTTTAATTTTTTGTTTTGAAACAGGGTCTCACTAGATTGCTGGATTTTGCTGTGTTGCTGAGGCTGTCCTTGAACCTGCAATCCTCCTGTCTCAGCCTCCCAGGTACTGGGATTATAGGCATGCACCACCATGCCTGGCTAATGGGTTCCTTATTTATTTATTTATTGCAGTACTGGGGATTGAACCCAGGGGCATTCTCCCTCCAAGCTACACTTCCAGCCCTATTTTTTATTCTTTATTCTGAAACAGGGTCTCACTAAGTTGCAGAGGGCCTCACTACTTTCTGAGGCTGGCCACGAACCTGTGATCCTCCTGTCTCAGCCTCCCAAGTACTGGGATTATAAAGCATGTGCTATCACGCCTGGCCAATGGGTTCTTTTTTAAAACAAAGAAGTGTATCCTAAGAACCTGGGACTTCACTAAGAGTACCAGACCAGATCGCTTGCTCTGTCTCCTTTTCCCTCTGGTTGTGACCCATAGGATTCTGTTTTCATGGGTTTGGAGGGGAAGGGTGGTGTCTCAGGCTAGGTAACCCGTGTAGACCTTCCCAGCTCGACCGTACAGCTGATTACCTCTCCAAGGCACAGAGAAGATGACAGAGTGAACAGAAGATCCTGTCATACAAATAACAACTCCCCCTTCCTTTTCTTTCCTTTTTCTTCTCTGAAGACTACAGTATGGGTCTAAACTACATAGCTGCTGTGTAGCCTAAACTTGGAAGTCCACTGTGCTTCCCATGTCCGCACATGGGAATCAGCTGGTTGCTTACTGACGTCCCAGCCTCACTTTTAGAAATTGTGATTTAATGGGTTTGCAGCCTGGCCTGGGTGTGGGGAGTTTTGAAAGCCTCCAGGCGAGTCTAATGTGCATTTACCTGGGTCCGATAGCACTCCGATGAATAGGAGAAATAAAGAGAGAATCTCCTTCTTTTTTTTTTTTTTTTTTTTTGCAGTACTAGGGATTGAACCCAGGGGCGTTCTACCTCTGAGCTACACCCCCAGCCTTATTTTTTATTCTTTATTTTTGAACGGGTATCACTAAGTTGCGGAGGGCCTCACTAAGTAGCTGAGGCTGGCCGCGAACCTGCGATCCTCCTGTCTCAGTCTCCAAAGTACTGGGATTACAAGCGTGCGCCACCATGCCTGGCTCTTCTCCTTCGTTTTCTTTCTGTCTTCCCTTTGGTTATTTCTTTTGAACAGATCTGTAGATCTGAGAAATCTCAGTGCCAATTTTAATGTCTTGGAAATAAGGCCCTTCTGGTTGTTTGTTTTTATTTTTTGGTGGTTCTGGGGATGGAACCCTCGCACATGCTGGGCAAGCATTCTACACCGAGCTCCACCCCAGCCCTGTTTTTTTGTTGTTGATTTGTTAATCAGTTGCATGATGTAATTTGGAACCAAGAACAAGGAGACCTGGGTCACATGCTCCTGTATGTCATTATTTAACCAGGGATGATCAATTACTTTACTTGACAGGAGCTCAGTTTTTGTTTTTAAATCTTGGCTTTAAAATCAGAATGTGGAGCCGGGCGTGGTGGCGCATGCCTGTCATCCCAGTACTTGGGAGGCTAAAACAGGAGGATTGCAGGTTCAAAGGCAGCCTTGGCAACCTAGTGAGACCCTGTTTCAAACTAAAAAAACAAAATAGGACTGGGGATATAGCTCAGAGGTAGAACACCCCTGGGTTCAGTCCCCAGTAACACACACACACACACACACACACACACACACACACACACACACACAGACACTCAGAACATGGATCAACAAACCATTTAGAAGAATGAAATTAATGATATTTAATATTTAATTATTTATCTGTGGTACTGGGGATTGAACCCAGGGGCATTCTACCTCTGAGCTATACCCCTAGCCCTATTTTATTTTTATTTTGAAACAGGGTCTTGCTAGGTTGCTGAGAGTCTCGCTAAATTGCCGAGACTAGCCTTGAACCTGCGATCTTCCCTGTCTCAGCCTCCCAAGCACTGGGATTACAAGCGTGCGCCATCATGCCTGGCTTGGAATTAGTGATATTTTTAAATTGTCCCCTCTGGTTCTCATCTGTCTTGACCGTGTGAATGAACAGGTGGAGTTGACGGGGAGGGAAGGGAGTGCCCATGGGCACAAACGTCATCAGGTTCTAGCACTCTTGAACTTATGGATAAGGGCTTCCCACAGGGCACTCCCTGCAAGTTTCTGGTGTCCCAGAAGCAGTGCTCAGGGCAATTGTGATCTGTATTTAAAAGGATATAAAATAAAGATCTGGAGGGATCTGCAGTTAATAAGAAAGCAGGATCATCATGCTGGGAGACTGTTGGAGAGTGTTGAGGATTTTTTTTTTTTTTTTTTTGTGTGTGTGTGTGTGTGTGTGTGTGTGTGTGTGTGTTACTGGGGATTGAACCCAGGGGCATTCTACCTCCGAGCTACACCCCCAGCCCTATTTTTTTACTCTTTATTTTGAAATGGGGTCTCACTAAGTTGCAGAGGGCCTCACTAAGTAGCTGAGGCTGGCCACGAACCTCTGGTCCTCTGGTCTCAGCCTCCCAAGTACTGCGATGACAAGCGTGTGCCTCCACACCCGGCTCGTATTGAGGATTTTTAAGTGAGGGAGCAGACACAGCAGGAATCTGGCTTCAATGGAGCAGAGGCCTCTGTCCCCAGGAACAGGGTAACCACAGTGCACCATCCACATCGCACAGTGAGCTGTTGAAAGCAGTGTTTCTTCCTAGGATTCTTTGAGAGTCGATACTTCTCTCCTCTGATCCTGTTGGAGAAACATGAATGGTCCGGGTTTCTGTTTTGTCCCTTCTCCAGATGAACACAGCTAATGTGTTCGATTTCTAGTGCCAGGAACCCTATTAGTGTAGAAAACCAGAGAATGCAGTCTTGCCCGGGGCACACAATTTTACTTCCACGGTGACTTGTTAGGCCCATGGGAAAGTGAGAGGGAGATGACCTCCTCTCAGCCGGCTCAGCCTCTGGAACCAGGAGCCTGAGCCAGCCCCATCGCGTGGGGCTCTGAGGATGACGCAGAGAGACGTGTGAATGCAGCTGGCTGCCGCAGCTGGTGCACTTGACTCTGGGCAGTGCGTTCCCAGGAACCCACAGGACACCGAGGACGGTGCTATAACCCAGAGCTGCCAGATGTGGAGCCAGCATGAGTCACTGCAGGCGATTCATTAAGAAGTGTTTTCTGGGTCATCTGGGCACAGAGCTTAGTTGGCCTCCCCTGCCATCTGGGCTTGGCGGCACCAACTTCACACACCAGGAATCCCCAAGTTCACAAACATCTGTCAGGAATTACAGCCTGGTTCTGTGAGCTGACATGGTGCTGAGCCCAGCCACATCCATGGTCTCCGGGCTTGTAGATTTGTTAAAGGATTTCACCTCTTTGGGTAGTGGTGGTGGGGAAATCAGAGAATGAAACCATATGTGTTCAGTGACTGTGAAGTTTCCATACATTCTAGTAAGATCAGAAATGGGGTGGGGTGTTGTGAGAAGCCAGCAACTCTGTTGGCATCGTGCCAACGAACTGCCAGGAATCCGAGGCTTTTTCCGTTAGATGTGTACAAGATGCCTCCTGGTGAATAGAAAGTGTGTTTCTGAGAAGTTGTAAGTTGACCTTTCAAAAACTGTTCACTGATGTATAACATATAGTCAGAGAAGTGTGTGCACACATTGCTGGTAAATTTCACACTTCGGTGACTGTCATGGGTTGAATGGTGGCCCTCCAAAAGAGATGTTCTCCCAAGCTGTGACTATTATCTCATGTGCAGAGGGGTCTTTGCAGATATCATTCAACTGTGGACGTCGAGGTGTGATCATCCTGGGTTACCTGGGGTGGGCCCTAAATCTAATGACAAGTGTCCTTACAAGAGACAGAAGAGGAGAAGATGCAGACATGCAGAAGAGACTGGGTGAAGAGGGAGGTGGAGATTGGACTGCTGCAGCCACACGGAGCCACCAGAAACTGGAAGAGGTGTGGAATGGATTGTCCCCTAGTCTTTGGAATTTTCATTGCTGCCTCATCGGCAGTTTCAGTTCCTTCTGTCTAGTGCATTCTGAAAATATAAACTGGAGCCAGGCGTGATGGTGCATGCTTGTCATCCCAGGACTTGGGAGGTTGAGATAGGAGGCTCGCAGGTTCAAGACCAGCCTCAACAACCTAGGGAGACCCTGTTTTCAAAACAAAAACATAAAAAGGGCTGGGAGTGTAGCTCAGAGGTTGAATACCCTGAGTTCAATCCCCAGTACAACAAAATACATACATACATAAAAATAAAAACCAAAAAAGGGCTGGGAGCGTAGCTCTGAGATAGAATACCCCTGGATTCAATCCCCAGTACCACACACATATACAAAAAAGAAAAGAAAATATGAAATGGAAAATTCCAGAATAAACATCTCATCAGTTGTAAATAACTTTTATTAAAGTATATTGTTATAATTGTTCCATTATTAGTTATTATTATTAATTATCTCTTACTGCACCTAATTTATAAATTAAATTTTTATCAGGTGGATGTGGTAGTGCACACCTGTAATCCCATTACTTGGGAGGTAGAGACAGGAGAATCACAGGTTCAAGGTCAACCTCAGTAACTTAGTGAGATCCTGTTTTAAAATTCTTTTTTTTGCTGGGTGTGGTGGCACACGCTTGTAATCCCAGTACTTGGGAGGCTGAGACCGGAGGATCCGGGTTCGCAGCCAGCCTCAGCTACTTAGTGAGGCCCTCCACAACTTCGTGAGACCCTGTTTCAAAATAAAGGATAAAAAATGGAGCCAGGGGTGTAGCTCGGAGGTAGGACGCCCCTGGGTTCCATCCCCGGTACCGCAAAAAAAAAAAAAAAATTCTTTTTTTTTAATCTATTTGGGCATAGCTGAGAAGTAGAATGCTCCTAGGTTCAATCCTCAGTTCCAAAACAAACAAAACAAAAATCTTTTTATCATAAGTATGTATGTATAGAAAAAAAATAAGAAGCTGAGTGTGGTGGCACATGCCTGTAATCCCAATACTTGGGAGGCTGAGACAGGAGGATCACAGGTTTGAAGCCAGCCTCGGCAATTTAGTGAGGCTCCCAGTAACTTGATGAGACCCTGTTTCCAAGTGAAAAAATTTAAAAAATTAGACTGGTGTAGCTTGGAGGTAGAAGGCCCCTGGGTTCAATCCCCAGTACCAAAAAATAAGGATTTGGTACTCTCTATAGTTCTGAGCATCCACTGGTGGTCTTGGGCCCTGTCCCCACAGATGGGGACCGCTGAATCCCATGCCCCAGGAAGCCCATTGCAGGGCTGAGCTGGCATTCGCGCACAGCAGTTTCTGGGAATCAGAGAGGCTGGGCTGCTGACTGTGAATTTTAAATATTCTTAACCCATCACTGGAAAGATGAATGGCACAGCTGCCGTACCCTCCATCTCGAGTCTCAGAAATAAATTTGCATCTTTTAGGAGCTCCAGTTCTAACTCTCCTTTCCAGCTCTCGAGTCTTCTGCGCTGTAACTTAGGATGCACCCACGTGCGATGCAGCACCTCTCAGTATCCTGCTTTGATAAGTGTGGAGAAATAGTGCCGGTGCAGTGGAGAGAACTAGATGAAAACCCAGGGCGCCCATCTGTTTACAGAGGAGCTGCTTCTGATTTGCCTGATGCCCAGCATCTTTGTGGAGGTGGAGGAGGGTGGGTTTGAATGGAAAGTAATGGAAGAAGGGTTAAAAGGGGGGGGTGCCGTAAGCACTCCTAGAGTGCTATTTCCCTACAGACCTTAGATGAGTGTGTGGTGGTAGCAACGTAGCCATTATTGTGAAGGGTGAGTCTTTGTTTTCCTAATATAAAAGCAATGTATCTTCCTGGCAAGATGGGAAAAATACAGCGCCACCAGAAAATTCCCACCAACCTGATCCCCTCAGTTGATCCTTGTTGAATATATTTGCATATACAATTGCATGTGCAAACCTTTCTTCCTGTGTGAACATTTTATTTCTGCAATCAACAAATATTCTTTGAATGCCTGCCACGTGCCACTCCCTGGGGATCTAGCATGAATAAAACAGAGGACTGCCCCCTAGCCTGGTGGAGCTGGACTTCCAAGGGGAGCATAAGTATGGCACCAATAAATATGGTACTAAAGTGGGATCCTATGGCACAGGCTAATTATCGATTGTTTTTTTCCACTAAACAACATGGGTAACTTCTTTCCATTGCAACCGATATTCTGATACAACATGGACAGATTTGTCAATGAACAAGGCCAGGACTAAATTCCGGTGGTTTTGCTTGTTGGTGACCAGCAAGGTCTGAGATAGTGACTGCTCTGCTAGCCTGGGTCCCTGAGTGTGCCTGTGTGAGAATCAGAGCACCCCTGTTGACTTGCATAAGCAAGAAGTAAACTTTGGCTGCTCTGAGCCATGGAGAATGTATTGATCAATTTTTCATTGCTATAATGGAATACCCGAGGACGCTAATTCTGTAAAGAAGAGAGGTTTATTTAGCTCGTAGTTCTGGTTCAAGGGCATGGTGTCTCTATCGGTCAGGTCTGGTGAGGGTCCTCTGAGCTGCATCACATCATGGTAGATGGCAATGGTGGGAGGATGTTGGGAACAAGTAATCACATCTCAATGCAGGAACAAGCCGGGCGTGGTGGCACAGGCTTGTAGTCCCAGTACTCGGGAGGCTGAGACCGGAGGATCCGGGTTTGCGGCCAGCCTCAGCTACTTAGGCCCTCTGCAACTTAGTGAGACCCTGTTTCAAAATAAAGAATAAAAAATAGGACTGGGGGTGTAGCCCGGAGGTAGAATGCCCCTGGGTTCAACCCCCAGTACCGCAAAAAAAAAAAAAAAAAAAAGGAAGCCAGAGAGAGACTCAGGCTCAGGCTCAGATTTTTTTTTTTTTTTTTTTTTTGCGGTACTGGGGATTGAACGCAGGGGCGTTCTACCTCTGCGCTACGCCCCTGGCCCTACTTTTTTATACTTTATTTCGAAACCGGGTCTCACGAAGTTGCGGAGGGCCTCACTAAGGAGAGGGGGGCGGAGAGAGAGAGAGAGCTGAGGCTGGCCGCGAACCCGGATCCTCCGGTCTCCGCCTCCCAAAGTACTGGGATTACAAGCGTGCGCCACCATGCCCAGCAGGCTCAGACTTTTATATCGACTGACTCTCAGTAGAAATCGCTCCAAATGACTAATATTCCCTTTCGAGGTCAGCGCCCCAGTGACCTAAGGCCCTACCTCTTAAGAGTCCTACCTCCCAACATCATCACATCAGGGACCAACTTCCAACACGTGAACCCTAGGGGGACAAACCACAGCTAAACCATACAAGAGATTTGGGGTCATTGTTACCTAGCACAACTGGCCTGTCCTGACTGATACAGCTGTAGGTAAAATATAAAGCACCTAAGGGAGGAGAACATCTATCGAACTCTATTGTGTTATTGTGCTGATGTTAATAGAGAAGGCTTTTTGTTTGTGTAGACCCAAAGACTTATCATCAGCATTTAAAAGATGTTGAAAGCCAGCCAGGCATGGTGGTTTATGCCTGTAATCCCAGTATTTGGGAGGCTGAGACAGGAGGATCGCAGGTTTGAAGCCAGTCTCAGCAATTTAGCCAAGCCCTTGGCAACCTAGCAAGACCCTGTTTCAAAACAAAAAATAAAATAGGGTTAGGGGTATAGACTGGAGGTAGGAACGCCCCTCAGGTTCCATCCCCAGTACCACACACACACACACACACACACACACACACACACACACACACAAAGATACTGAAAGATACTGTGAGCCCAGCATGGTAGTACATGCCTATAATCCCAGTATTTGAAAGGCTGAGACAGGAGGCTTGAAGGTTCAAGACCAGCCTCAGCAACTTATTGAGACTCTCAGCAACCTAGTGAGACCCCGTTTCAAAAACAAAAATAAAAATAGGGCTGGGGGTAGAATGTATCTGGGTTCAATCCCCAGTACCATAAATAAAATAAAATTTAAAAATAAATAAATAAAAGATACTGTGTAGCAGAAGCAGAGCAAGATGTTGGTTGAATATGATCCTCCAGGTGATCTCTCCACAGACATACCATGTTCTACAGCTATTCATGCACCAAACTATTTTCAGAAGAACTAAGGAAATCATATGAGAGACTCTAGTGCCTGCCTTTAGTACAACAAAATGAAAAACTGCACCAATGAAGACAGGAAGGGAAGAGTTAACCGTTCCCTCGTGGGGAGGGGTGGAGTGCCAGTCCAGGACGTCTAGACATGAAGGTACAGGAGAAATGTCTTTGAATGTGGGACAGTTTATTTGTATTTGACCATCTTTTATTTGTTTCCTACTCTTTATGCTTACTGTTTTGGAAATTCTAAACACAAATGAGTTTTTGGTGTTGCTGGGAATTGAATTCTGAGTAGCAAATATTGCTGGGATTACAGAGAACGCTTTTGGAATAGTGCCACGTGGGGTGCCTGTCCTCAGAAGACAGAATGTCAGCGAGCGCAACCTGAGTGGGGAAAAAGGAACCAACTAACAAAATATCCCCCTCGAATAAACATGTTCTGAGGAGACACCCCCTTCCCCGCTATGTCTTCTTATTTCCTCCTCCTGTTTACTGTAAGTACAAAGTCTTTCATGCAGTAACTCCCCCATGTAAATTATATGAAAAATATTTTTAGTCCTCTAGCTATGTTACCAAATATGCAGCTTTTTAACTGGTTTCGAGAGGCCTGTAAGTCCCATGCGTGGCTGTCTTTGAGTCGAGTCCTATCAGGGTTATTGTTCTTCTTGGTGAAAACCACATCGCGTCTGGCCCATTTGTGATGAGGATCACCCACATTCCAAGTCCCAGTCTCCCCGTGGTTGCTATGGAATAGTCACGACTGCAGGCAGCCCAGCATTCGAATTCCACTCCTCTGAGAAGTGGAAACACGCACTGTTGCTCTCTGATAGAGACCCCCTGATCCCATGGGTGCAGATTCTTCTAGAAAGAATGGGTTTACGTTCTCAAATCTCTTTAAGACGCCAATGCCAGATGCGGATGTGGGGATGCACAGGAGTTGGTGTGCTCACAGAGGGCTCGGGAATTGTTTCTATTTAGAACTGAGATGAGAAGGTCGAGGGTGGGGGTGTAGCTCAGTTATCAGGGTGCTTGCCTAGCATGCATGAGGACTGAATGGGTATGATTCCTATCACCACAAATCAAATAAAAAAAGGAAGGTTTTACACATGGAAAAGTTGCATTTTTCTTTCTTTCTTTCTTTATTTATTTATTTATTTGCGGTATTGGGACTGGAACCCAGGGGCATTCTACCTCCGAGCTACACCCCCAGCCCTATTTTTTATTACTTTTTTTGAAACAGGGTCTCACTATGTTGCAGAGGGCCTCACTAAGTAGCTGAGGCTGGCCGCGAACCCGGATCTTCCTGTCTCAGCCTCCCAAGTACTGGGATTACAAGCGTGCACCTCCATACCCAGCTAGACGTTGCATTTTTAAAATTCCAAAGTAATATATAAGTATCCTAAATAAATTTACTTTATTTTATTTATTTATTTATTTTGGTGTGTTACTGGGGATTGAACCCAGGGGCATTCTACCTCTGAGCCACACCCCTAGCCCTATTTTATTTTTTATTTTAAAACAGGGTCTGGCTAAGTTGCTGAGGCTGGCCTTGAACCTGCAATCCCCCTGTCTCAGCCTCCCAAGAACTGGGATTACAGGTGTGTACCACCCTGCCCAGTATAAGCTCTCTTTTTTTTTAAAAAAAAAAAAAGGTGTAATAGCTGTGGCATTTAATGTGGTGGCATGCACCTGTAGTAACATAAGATCCATGTGTATTTTGTCTTCAGAAACTTGTCTCCTCATTGTTCTTGCTCATTGATTCTCCTCTTGGGTGGTTTATCTTTTTAATTGATTTTTAGGAACTCTTTACATATTAGCAATATTAATCTTTGGTATTTTGCTACAAGTAATTTCTCCTAGACTATTGCTTTTGCTGGCATGAGTGTGTCTGTGTTTAAGTTTTGTTTATAATGTCTCTTATTGTAGAGGAGTTTTAAGTTGTTTCCTAGCCTGTCATTCTTCACTTTTGTGCCTCCTGGGTTTCGTGTCTTGTTTTGAAATGCTTTCCACAGCCTAAGATGATAAAAATATTCTCCTCTGTTTTCTCACATAGTGACTTTAGAATTTGGCTCTAAATAAGATATAATTCCCAAGTTTCTCCATTCACCCCAGGTCTTTGTTTTTAATGTCTTTTGGTAAAATCTTACTCCTCTCTTCATATAGGACTGGCACGTTTTTCTGTTAAATGTATTCCTAGGTATTTTATGCTTTTGGTTGCTACTGTGAATGGGATCTTTTCCGGAAAAATCTGATGATTTGCCCAGATACACTCTGCAAACAAATGGACGATACATTTTTTTTGCTGATGTTTTGCCTTCATACCTGCCTAAACGGGATGTTGGCCCTGGAGTGCCCGCCCTCTGTGTGTTTTGGTGTTAGCAATGGGTGGGGTTGGTGACGATGGTGGCGGTGGGTGGGGAGCAGGACCTTGGCTTTGTGTGTCTGGTGACCTGAGTCTTGTCTACAGCTTCCCTTGACTGTGTGTGTGTGTGTGTGTGTGTGTGTGTGTGTGTGTGTGTGTGTTACTAGGGATTGAACCCAGGGACATTCTACCTCCTCGCTATACCCCCAGCCCTTTTTATTTTTGGTTTTGAAACAGAGTCTCACTAGGTTGCTGCGAGTCTTGCTAAATGGCTGAGGCTGGCCTCAAACTTGTGATCCTCCTGTCGCCCCTTGACTCTGTAACAGCAGGTGTTTCCAGCAAGGAGCAGGGGAGCAGGTTTCTGAGTTAAGGGAACTTTGCAACCTTACTATGGAATGCTTTTTGGCTTCATCTCCTAATTTGAATGTTCTGTTTCATTCTTTTCCACCATATTTATTGACTATTCCTAGAGTTGCTTGATAAAGTGCAGTTAAATCTGAATTTAAGATGTCCCATTTGGGACCTAGTTGTACTAAAAAAAGAATTCGTTGTTCATCTGAATTCAAATTCCACTGGGTGTCCTACATCTTTGTGTGTGTGTGTGTGTGTGTGTGTGTGTGGTACCAGGGATTGAACCCAGGGGCATTCTACCTCCGAGCTACACCCCCGGCCCTATTTTTTATACTTTATTTTGAAACCAGGTCTCACGAAGTTGTGGAGGGCCTCACTAAGTAGAGAGAGACAGGGAGAGAGAGAGATAGGGAGCGAGAGAGAGAGAGAGAGAGAGAGA